>CM056057.1:33195230-33422394 GCA_029574335.1 Rana kukunoris | reverse complement strand
CACGATTTCCAAAGCCATGTCAGTGCAACGTGGACGACATCTGGATTGCTTCATGCAGATGTGTCGATGCAAGTCACACTGAAAATTGACACGACACAGACACCTTAAGGCGCACGAAATCCCACAAGTTAAGGGGAACCTATGACATACCATGTGGCAGTGCTGGGCACAGACCACCATGTGTGGGAGGAGGCAGGAAAACCTGTTATATAAATAAAAAAGTGCTTTCAGTCTGCAGAGTATTGCCAGTGCGTAGATAGGCCGGTGCCTAGCCTCCTGCAGACCCCCCAGTTAGGTTTATACAGATCTATTGTGCTTGCAGAAGTAAACGAATGTAATAGTACATGTCCACCACATGTACAAGTGGCTTATCAGAACGCTGCGGAAATGACATCAAAGTATATCAGTTCATAAATACGTCATCATGTAGAGCACACAATGTAATAATAGAAACAGGAGGCAGTTTCACAATGCTTACACCTACCCATTTATCCAAGGTCATCATTTCTGGATCCTGACCGCAAGAGAAAGCCATTAATCTCCCAGCAATGGTTATTTTATCAACAGCTGCAAAGACTTGGGCGAAACATATGCACCACATTATTGGGGTTGGACTCATGTAGACTATTTTTCACTAAGGTTCTGCATGTCATTTGATTGCACTTTAGGGCCCATTATGATTGGTATTCTCAGACTGAGAATACTTGTAAAACTACACATCTAGTTGAAACAAATGTATTACTGTTATAAGACCTTGTACTATGAGGTCATTGTTTTTGACACATCATTTTACAATAAAAAAATAAAAATCACATGCCTCAGTTTTTGGATGGTTTTCGATACAACAGCAGCCAAATGAACTACAGAGAACCTCATGTCTGTGCTGCACACTGGATAAGGAAGCTTAAGTTGTCACGATTTCCCATAGGATATTGTGTTAATCTGAGTGTATCAGAGCGTATATAAATTAACTTCACAAAGTTTCAGAGATTTTCGTCACACCTACACTCAGACTATTTAGATCTAGAGAACAGGGGGGGGGGGGGGGTCAGAACTGCTTTGTAAATCTCAGAGGGGAGACGGCAAAAATCAATACTCACTGCAGAGCTCAGGGAACTCTAAACAATTTGGGTAGAATGATGCTGCAGGAATTCACTGATGCCCAAGTCACATATCTTAAAGTGGAGTCCACCCCAAAAGTGGTAGATTTGTGGGTTGTTAGACTTCTTTTGCTCCTTAAAAGCAAATGCACAGTCTGCTCAACTTTACACACACTAGGAAAAGTGCTTCTGAAGTTTACACAAGCATAAAGAACCAGGGGGGTGGAGTTTGCTTTACAGGGCAGATATACATACAGTGCCGACATGTTCTTACCTTGGCAACTCTGAAGACGGCAGACTTTACAGCATGTACTATTCGGAGACCTATAACACAGAACAGAATGGGTTAGCCACAAATGAATGGATGAGAACATGAAACAATACAATCATCGCGTGTGTGCATGCATGGGGGGGGGGGGGGGGGTCACGTGTAGCTCCCATAACCTTGCAGCAATGGTTATTTTATAAACAGCAAATGAAGTGCAGAGGCCAAGACTTGAGTAAATAATTCATCAATTTTAGAATTGTTCTCATTACAACAGCAGCCAAATGAACTACAGAGGACGTCAAGTCTGTTTTGCACACCTGGGATAAGGTAGCTGCAGTCATGATTTACCATAGGGAATTGTGTAATCTGAGTGTATCAGAACAGCGTATATAAATTGTACTTCACAACGTTTCAGAGAGTTTCATCATCACTACACTCAGACTATTCAGATCAGAATTTTTGGGGATCAGAATCAGAACCGCTTGTAACCTCACTGAGGGGAGCCGCAAAACCCAATAAGAATCATTGCAGCGTTCAGGAAGCTCCAAACTGCAACTCCAACAAACACAAGTGGGGTTAGAACGATGCTGCAGGAATTCACTGATGCCCAAGTCACATATCTTATCAAAGTTGTATAAAAAAAAACATTTTGCTTCCTGCATCTATGTGGCAGTTTCCAGCAAAGCAGAAGCTTCATACGTCTGGAGTACAGGCAGGTAGAGGAGGTAGATTATGGGTGTTAGACTTTTGCTCCTCAAAAGCAAAGGGAAAGTCTGCTAAACTTTAAACATTTTAAAGAAAGTGCGGTCTGAAGCTAACCCAAGCATACAGAATAGGAAGAAAAAAATAAAAAAAAAAAAACTTACAGGGAACATGTCAAGTCTGGCAACGTAATTTTTTATTTTTTTTAATAATCAGATGTTAGACTGAATATGTACAGTGCCAATTTGTTCTTACCTTGGCCATCTCTGGAGACCAGGAGCTTGACAGCAGGTATCAGTCAGGGAAACCTGTTACAAAAAAATGATCAGTTAGCCACAATTATAGAGTACATGAGCATCCCATATACGGGTGGGCTTGTCAGAACGCTGCGGAAAATGACATCAAAGTATATCAGTTCATAAATACATCATCATGTAGAGCCCACACAGTGCAATGAAAGAAACAGGTTTCACAAGGATTTCACTTACCCAATTTATTACAAGGCCATCATTTCTGAATCCTGACCTGCAAGAGAAGAGAAAGGCACAACATAAGATCTCAGCACAAGCCAAACAGATCTGCAATGCATCACTAATATACAAAGGGTAGACTGTCTATGCAAACTCTGGAACAAGATGCTAAACTGTTTCTGCATTTGTTCAATGCACAGCCATATAGCAGGGCTCAACAAATCTAGAAAATGCATCCTGGCACCTGGGCTTTGAAAACCCACTTGTGCATTGCCCGATATATAGGCAGTTCTGGGCACCAGGCAGGTCTCCCCCAGGTTCTCCAGGGCATATAAAAAAAAAAAAAGCAAAGCAACTACATTCCTATATCAGCATAACAGGTGCCACAGGGTAGAGGGGAGGGAGGAGAGTAAGCACATGTCTGCACTCCTCCCCATCTAGTTCCTGACCCGGAAGCGACATGTAGGACGTCACTTCTGAGTCACCATTGAGTTGCCCAGCCAGCATGGCAGGGAAAGAATTTAACGCAGTGCGATATGCATAACATTCAGTGGAGCACAGGAGAGATATGCAGTCCCTGCATGTCTCAAAGAGAATCTGTCAAAAAAAAATAGATTTTATAAAAATGTATTGCTTTCAAGTCTGCAGTGCATTGCCAGGGCAATCAGTGTGTTGAGGGGGGCAGTGCCTAGGTAGGTGCAAACTGATCTATTGTGCTAGAAGTAAATGGTGAATGTAGAGTACATGATCACATGTACAAGTGGCTCATCAGAACGCTGCGGAAATGACATCAAAGTATATCAGTCATAAATACGTCATCATGTAAAGACCACACAATTTAATAGAAACAGGTGGTGCCAAAGCTTAAAACTTACCCATTTATTTCAAGGTAATTTATGGATTCTGACCTTGAAGAGAAAAAAGGCACAGCATAAGATCTCAGCACAAGCCAAAACATGCAATGCAGCACTTTATAGTTTCTTTAACATGGCAAGTATTGATTTACCCCAGGCCAAGACAGCGACAAAGTTCAGCCCTGATGCCTGAATACTAAGTGTCCTGGGCTCTGCTTGCCCATCTATGGGCCTTAGGACTGGCCTAATGGGTGATGCCGGGCAGAAGGAACGGACAAGAATTGACACGTCCGCTCTTCTCCCCTTCTAGTTGTCAACCTGGATGCAACATCACTTCTGGGTCCCTGTTGAGTTTCCCCAGCCATCAAGACCAAGAAAGGATTGTAAAAATGTGGCTCAGCTGCCTTTTCTATGACACCCCCCCCTCCCCTCATATGCTGCTAGCACTGGTAAAGGGATTGAAACATTTACTTGGCTTTTCATTTTTTTTTTTTAATTTCTTCAGTTACAGACCTATGCCAAAATTATGTGAACATCCCAGGAGTCTTTAGGAAGGGAGGGGTTTTCTTAGCGGAACACACCCTTCTGCCTGAGCCAAACACACCCTTCTGCCTGAGCAAAAGGGCAGCTGGATGTCAGAAAGTAAATGCTACATGAACCAACCATCTGCCCTTTCATGCAAGATGCCATATGGGCAGATGGGAACGTTGGCTTCGATTAAAAATTAGTTGAACAGCATTTTTGGTTTGTGGGAGCCCAGTGCAGTGCAACCAAAAACTGTCTCAGATGAGAACTTAATGAGTCTTAAACATGCCATTCGCTTTGTTAAGCCCCATTTATATCTCAGCGTAGCAAAACCGTGCACATCCTCAAAATGTGCAACACGTGTTCAGCTGCCATCCATTGTTAAAGTTATCATACCATGGTTTATCATAATAAGATAAGTAATCTGAGTGCATCAGAGCGTTTACTTGTACATCAGAGTTTTCAGAGACTCTAGTCAAGGTGTCATCACATACACTCAGACCATTTAGATAAGATTTTTTTTGGGGGGGGGGGGGGGGGGGGGGGGGTCAGAACTTCCTTTGAAAACCTTGAGGGAAGACCAAACAGAAAAGTGACGGCAGAGGATAACTTGAGTAGTTCAAGTCTACCCCATTTTCTACTCTTAATTTTGTTGTCCGACTAGAGGCATGTTTATCCCAAGCATGATTGAAGTTGCCAATTAGTAACTTACACAATCAAAAGCACTCAGACTGCTGCAGTTAGCTGGTCTATGCACACCGTAGTAAAAAGAAGCCCTTGGCAGGGCTATTGGTTTCCACCACTTCCTGGATGGTCCAGAACCCCTGGGGAGGTCAAAGCATGTGTGCTCCTTCATCAGGCCTGATGAGTGCTTTTTATCTTTTGAACTTATAAGTTGCCAATTTGTTGTAATGTTCATCTTTTTTACTCAAACATGCTACACCAAGACCTGGTTCGCACAGGGACGGCACGACTTGCTGGCGACTCTGCACACAACTTCAGGGGCGACTTGCAAAAATGACTTTTGTATTGAAGTCAATGCAAGTCGCACAGGAAACATTTTTCTAAGTCAGAGCAACTTGAGCCACTCCTATTAGAACAGTTCCATAGTACAGAACAGAGGGCGACTTGTCAGGCAGCCAAGTCACCTGACGAGTTGCCCCTGTGTGAACCGGCACTCAGAAGGCGCCGCTTGCTCTTCTAATGCCTTACAAGAGGATTCTCTAGCTCCTCAGCAGCCACTGAGCCAAGCACTCTTATCAGATACAGAGACTGTGCCTTTAGCCCCATTAACACTTGACAGTGTTTACCCCAATAGTGTGCCAGATTACCTCACCCCTCCAAGAAAAGTGCTTCTGAAGCTTACACAAGAATGGAAGACAGCAGATTAGCTCAAAAAGCAGATGTTAGAACATAAACAGTGCCAACTTGTTCTTACCTCGGCCAACTCTGAAGACCAGCAGACTTGACAGCAGGTACCAGTCAAGGAACCCTATTAAAAGAACAGAATGGGTTAGCCACAAATCAAAGGAGAGAGGGGGGGGGGGGGGGGGGTCAGTCACTATTAAGCTCCACCTTTGACCTCACGGCAATGGTTATTCTATTACCAGCTGCAAAGGAAGTGCAGAGACAAAGACTTGTCTAAATATTTATCACATGCTTCAATTTTAGAATTGCTCTCATTACAACCATAACAGCAGCAAAATGAACTACAGGGGGGACCTCAGTCTGTTGCACACCTGGGATAAGGTAGCTGAAGTTGTCATTACCATAAGGAAGTGTATAATCTGAGTGTATCAGAGCGTATATAAATTAACTTCACAAAGTTTCAGAGAAGTTCGTCATCACCTACACTCAGACTATTTAGATCCAGAGAACAGCTTTTTGGTGGTGAGAATCAGAACAGCTTTGTAAACCTCAGAGGGAAGATGACAAAAAAAAAAAAAAAAAAAAAAAATCAATAAGACCCATTGAAGAGTTCAGGGAACTCTAAATTGCAACTCCAATCAAAACAATTTGGGTAGAAAAATGCTGCAGGAACTCACCCCCGTACATGCCACATTTGCCATGCAATTTTGTCGTTTTCCTCTTCCACTTCTAACAGGCCACCTAGGAGAATCCTCTCCCTAGGCAAGCCCTACCTCTCTGCAATCTTCTTGGACACGTCACAGAAGATTGCCTGTCCAAGCGAGTGTTAAAAAGTCAGCAACTACGCTTTTAGTAGCTGTTGACTAAGGCTCCATTCACACGTAGGCGTTTTTACGCCTGAAGCGCGACGCTACAATACACCGGAGGGTCGAATTTACATTGTTCTCTATGGAGACTGTTCACATCTCCTAATGCAGAACGCCATACGTCGAACTTCAAACAAGTCCCGGACCCTTTTTCGAAGTGCGTATCGGGTAGCTTTGGTGTTCCGCATAGACAATACAATGTAAAAAAACACAGTTAAAAAACTACGCGTTGTTGCCAGGACAAAAACGCCTTGTCGCCGCCGCAAATCGCCTATGCAAAGGTGTGAATGCAGCCTTAATGGGGAGAGAAACACCTGGAACTCCGCTTTAAGCATAGTTGCCTTTATCAAATTGGTATAAAAACTTTTTGCTTCCTGCAAAGCAGCATCTTCTATAAGCCTGGAGTACAGGCAGGGGGTAGATTTGTGGGCGTTGGACTTCTTCTGCTCCTCAAAAGCAAAGGCACAGTCTGCTCAACTTTAAAGTGGTAAGAAAAGTGCTTCTAAAGTTTACACAAGCATAGAGAAGAATGGGGGGTTTGCTTTACAAGGCAGATATACATACAGTGCCAACATGTTCTTACCTTGGCCAACTCTGAAGACCGGCAGACTTTACAGCATGTACTAGTCAAGGAGACCTATAACAAGAAGAGAATGGGTTAGCCACAAATGAATGGAGGAAACATGAAAACAATTGTTGTGGGGGAGGGGGGGTTGTTCACCTTTAGGCTCTATTCACACCTTGGCGACAAAACGCCCGAGCCGCTGAAGGGGCGAATTTCCATTGCTGTCTGAGATTTTTCTCACGCCGTACGCCTGAAAAAAGTCCCGGACCCTTTTTTCAGGCGGCATTGGCGTTCGATCATAGACAGCAATGGAAAGAATTTGTTAAAATAAGTTAATCGAATTGCGGCAAAGTAAGACGCGTACGCGGCGTTACTTGTCGCCTAGGTGTGAATGCAGCCTTAAAGGGTCACTAAAGTCAGGGATTTTTTTTTTTTTAAACAACATGTGATACTTACCTCCACTGTGCAGTTCGTTTTGCACAGAGTGGCCCGGAAACCTGTCTTCTGGGGTCCCTCGGCGGCTGTCTGGGCTCCTCCTCGCAAAAGCTTTCCTTCATGCGAGGGCGCTCGCATGGAGGAAAGCTTTTGCGAGCGCGCTCCCGTGATACAGCGGGGGCGGCCATAGCCGCCGACTGTATCACTCGGCTCCGCCCCCCAGCGCACCGCATCATCCGCCCTGATTGACAGCAGCGCTAGCCAATGGCTGCGCTGCTATCAATCCGCCCAGCCTAGCCAATCAACGGCCAGGCTGGGAACCGAAGAGGACGACGTGGACGCGCCCGGGAGATTCGAACGGTCAGGTAAGTACAACGGGGGCTCGGGGGGGGGGGGGGGGGGGGGTGCTGCTAGATTTTTTTTTAACTTCATGCATAAGATGCATGAAGGTAAAAAAACTTGTACCTTTAGAACCCCTTTAAGCTCCCACTTAACCTTGCAGCAATGGCTATTTTAGTAACAGGTGCAGAGGCCAAGACTTGTGTAAATATTCATCAATTTTAGAATTGTTCTCATTACAACAGCAGCCAAATGAACTAGGGCAGACGACATTAACAGTCTGTTGCACACCTGGAATAAGGTAGCTGCAGTTATTTACCATAGGGAATCGTGTAATCTGAGTGTATCAGAACAGCGTATATAAAATTGTACTTCACAAAGTTTCAGAGCATTTCATCATCACCTACACTCAGACTATTCAGATCAGATTTTTGGGGGTCAGAATCAATTTGTAAACCTGAGGGGGAGACAGCAAAACCAATAAGAATCACTGCAGAGCTCAGGGAACTCTAAACTCCAACACAAGTTGGGTAGAACGATGCTGCAGGAATTCCACGGATGCCCAAGTCACATATCTTAAGCAGGGTTGTCTGATCAAATTAGTATAAAAAACATTTTGCTTCCAGCACCTGTGTGGCAGTTTCCAGCAAAGCAGTGTCTTCTATAAGGTTGGGATAGATTTGTGGGTTTTGGGCTTATTTTGTTCCTTTAAAAGCAAAAGGACAGTCTGCGCAACTTTAAATATAAGTTTTAAGAAAAGTGCTTCTAAAGCTTACACAAGCATAAAGCAGCATGGGGGAAAAAAATAATTTAAAAGACAGATCTCAGACTGCCATAATGAAAAAAAAAAAAAAAAAAATCTGATTTTAGACTGAATATATAAACGTGTTCTTACCTTGGCCATCTCTGGAGACCAGCAGACTTGACAGCAGCAGGTACCAGTCAGGGAAACCTATTAAAAGAACAGTATGGGTTAGCTACAAATGAATGTAGAGAACAGGATCACATGTACAGGTGGCTCATCAGAACGCTGCGGAAATGACATCAAAGTATATCAGTTCATAAATACGTCATCATGTAGAGACCACACAAGGGGTTGTAAACTTTGTTTTTTTCACCTTAATGCATCCTAAGCATTAAAGTGGAGGCTAGTAATACATAATGAGCCAGTATGCTCTGCATACTAGCTCATTATGCCTTTGTTTTGCAGGGTGTTTTTTGGAGGAGGGGTTACCTTCCGATTTAAAAAGGCACCAGTTTTAAAAAATAGAAGTCATTCAAAAACACCCATCTTGACATTTTGGATATTAAGAGTGCAGAGGACAGATTTGGAGTCTTATAGACCCCAATCCCTCCATAAAGAGTACCTGTCACAAGAGAGGTTTACATTTCTTGTGACAGAAATAACGAATATATTTTAAATGTACCAAATATGACTAGACAATAGCTGCCATCAGTCTAAGAGGTTGCTGAAATATCCGTATCATAGCAGTCAATCCCTGCTTTAGGCCCCTTTACACAGTTGGAGCGTTCAGGTCCATCTGTCAGCAGACCTGAACAGCTGCTCCATACATCTCTATGGAGTGCCAGATGTCAGCAGAAACATCCGACTTGATAAAAATCAGACGGATGGCTATACGTCACCACCCGTCCATGGCAGATTGGATGAGATCTGATGAAAACAGACATGCTGTGTTTCCGTCCGACCTCTCCATAGGAGACAGCGGCGCTGGACAAGCCCCTCCCTGCTCAGTGAGCAGACAGGGACCTGTCATCCACCGGCTCAGCAGATATCCCGCGCTGAGCTAGCGGATCTGATGAAAACAGACATGCTGTGTTTCCGTCCGACCTCTCCATAGGAGACAGCGGCGCTGGACAAGCCCCTCCCTGCTCAGTGAGCAGACAGGGACCTGTCATCCACCGGCTCAGCAGATATCCCGCGCTGAGCTAGCGGACTCCGCCTGGTGTTAAAGGGGCCTTAAAGGTTTTTTCCCCCCCCGAAATAGGTTCCTTTAAGCTAGTGCATTGTTTCACTTGCCTTTTCTTTTGATTTCCCTTCAAAATGATTTCTCTTTGTTTAAATTTCCCACTTCCTGTTTCTTAGTAAACTTGTCCCCATCATCCGAGCCGCTCTGGCTGGGACTACATCCCTGCAGGGAGATGCTGTGACCACAGGGATGTAGTCCAAGGGAGGGGGCAAGCATGCTGACTAACCACCAGCCAGAAAAGCTCAGATGGGGGCAAGCTTACTGAGGAGGAACAGGAAGTGAGAAATTCAGACAAAGAAAAAAAACATTAAAGGGGTGTTCCAGCCAAAAAATGTGTTTATTAAAGTCAGCAGCTACAAAAAGTGTAGCTGCTAGCTTTTAACACTCACTTACCTGCTCCTGCGTTCCAGCGATAGCCGACCGGGGCTCCGCTCCCCCCCTCCCCAGTCGGCGTCTCCATCCCGACTGTGGGCACCCAGCCGTGACAGCCTTCGGCTTCACGGCCGGGCACCCACTGCGCGCATATGCGCGAGCCGCACTGCGCATGCGCGCGGCTCCTCGCTGATTGGACAGGCGATTGCCTAGGACCTGTCAGTGTCCTAGGCCATCGCCTACAAGGAGGGGCTGAAATAAGGCGATTACGCCTCTCGCCTTATCAGCCCCTCGGCAGAAGCGGGACAGGAAGTCCCACTCCTACTGAAGCCCCCACTCCCCCCCAAAAAAATTACATGCCAAATGTGGCATGTATGGGGGTGAGGAGTGGATTAAGAGGAAGTTCCATTTTTGGGTGGAACTCCTCTTTAAGGGAAATTGAAGGAAACAGCAAGAGCCCTTTCACACTGGTGCATTTTTGCGGTAACAATAGCGCTATTGAAACGCTCCCCATGATCCATTGAAATGAACGTAAAATCGCGAAAAAAAAAAAAAGGGGGGCATGGGGAGCATTTTAATAGCGCTATTTTTACCACGAAAATGCAGCAAAAATGCACCAGTGTGAAAGGGCTCTAAGTGAACCATCAATGCACTAGATCAAGGGTCTCCAAACGTTCTAAACAAAGGGCTAGTTTATTGTCCTTCAGACTCTTGAAGGGCCAGACTTGGCCAACAGGAGTAAACAGCTGGCATCACAGGGAGGAATAGCGCCCCACAGCTGGCATCACAGGGAGGAATAGCGCCCCACAGCTGGCATCACAGGGAGGAATAGCGCCCCACAGCTGGCATCACAGGGAGGAATAGCGCCCCACAGCTGGCATCACAGGGAGGAATAGTGCTCTATTAGTTGTGTCAGTGGGAGAAATGATGCTCCATTGTTGGGTCAGATAGCAGAATAGTGTCTCTTTCAGTGGGGAGGGATAGAGCCCCAAGGGCCGAATACAGGCAAGCAAATGGCCACATCTGGCCCTCAGGCCACAGTTTGGAGACCACTGCTCTAGATTAAGGGAACCTATTCAGAAAGAAAAAATAAATAAAAATTACAACAGCTTCAAACATGAACAAAACCAGAGCTCTGGCAGGGAAATGGTTGGCTGACAAGTTGACCTTTGGGAACATACAAGTTCCACTGCTAAGATATTCGTTTTTTCACTTTAGCTGGCGCCAAGATTAAAAGCAAGCGTGCCACACCCTGTCACATGGGTAGACTGCATGCAATCTCAGGAGCAAGGATGCTAAACTGTTTCTGCATCTTTCATAGGAAAGCTGGACTACTGTGACAGCGCACAGGCACCATTTCCTTTGATCTCCCCCCCCTTATCTAGTGGGGCAATGTGTGTGCTGCACATCCCAGGTACACAAGGACAGGATCTATACCAGGTGATGTCATGCACTCCTAGGCAAGAAAGGAGGAAGGAAGGAGCAGGGCAGCCATTGTTGAAAGAGGAACCCCTGATCTACATTATTGTTTACTCCCATTTGTTGTCCAAATTGCACCAAATAGAAGTAATAGTGATCAGGAATCCAATAGAGAACGTGCACATCTCTTAGGAAGCCATGTGATAAGCAGATCATGGAGGGAGAAGACACCTGAGGGCCCGACCACCGAAATACAAGCTGCACATCACACCCAGGACTCACCTACTGGAAATATCTCATAGAAAACACTCCCAGCATACATCTCCATCTACACAGGAGCCTAGCGAGGCGGGTCATGATCGGATGGTGGGGCTAGGTGCATGGATTGCCCTGCAGGGCGAGGCCACCAAACCCTTCCAACGTCCATCTTTGTGCTCCTCAGCCCGGAAAGGAAGTGTACAGCCAGGTCTGGCTTTATATCCCCCTGCAAGGACCTCCCTTCTATGACGGTCCTCATGATTGTTATCACCCTGCAAGGACCTCCCTCCCAAAGCGGTTGCATTTAGTTCGCCATTAAAGAACCCTCCCCCCCCCATTCATAACTCCTCGGAATGTCTGGCTTTTTTCCGCCCTGCAAGCTCTTCTCTGACAGCCTGCCTTTATATCGCCATGCACGCTCTCCTCTGAGAGCCTGCTTTTATATCGCCCTGCAAAGACCTCTGCTGAGTGAGCGCCTGCTTTTTTTTTATCACCCTGCAAGAACCTCCGCTGAGAGATGCTGTGTTCTATTGGATTAGCTGATCTTATAGAACACGGCATCCCCGAGGAGGTTCTTGCAGGTGTTATAAGGTGTTTACTGTTACAAAAAGAAATAAGCGTGAAATGCATGACTCAGGTGGGTGTAACAAGATGTCCGCTTGCCGCCTTCTCAATGCATCCTTACTATGGACGAGTGCGGGGTGTAGCAAGATGGCGGCGATCAAACGTCACTTCCGTTACAAAATCTGGCGGGTTGCCTAAGCTGACTAAACCCATGATGATGTATAGGTATTAGGCAGGCCCTCAAGGGAGGTCCTTGCAGGGTGATATAAAGTCAGGATTTCAGAGGCGGTTATTTTAGGTAATATACAGGCAGGATTTTAGAGGAGTTGATTGTAGAGTAATATACAGGCAGGATCTCAGGAAAGGCCCGTGCAGGGCGATATAAAGGCAGGTGCAAGGGCATGTGTGTATATTACCCTGCAAAGACCCCTTACTATGAGCGTTCCATTTAACCGAAGTGGATCAAGGATTTGTGACAGAATTTAGCTGTCCTATGTACTGCCTGATCCAAAATACAAAGACATAGTATCGTAACGCAATAAATGTCAGAATACCTCCACATACATGAAGGTCGATGTATATTTTCAATAGCAAATTCCAAACCCAAATGTTGAATGCGGCTTGTGACTAAAGTCAGTACTCTTTTGAGCACTTATACTAGACTCCAAAGCAATTTTTGTTACAGGCACTACGTTGGGCAGTCTCGGTTGGCACACACGTTTCGGAGTTCTTATTCGCTTTTGCCAACCAACCACTCCCCGCCGGAAGTAGATTCCCGGAGCTTGGCGCCGTTTTCCTGCCTCCCTCCTCAGAGAAGAAGGATTATAGAACAGGTAAGGGATGTGGAATCCGATAGATATCGGCGCCATCCTCCCCTGTAGAGCAGAGTTCTTCCCATGTGTACGGAGAGGAGGCTCTGTACTGCCTGGAGCACCATAGAGTTGTGTCTGAGGGGATGATAGAGATCCAAGATGGAGGCGCTGCGGTTCCTGGCATTCCTAGAGGGGCAGAAAGGCGGCCTGCTTGGCTATGACTATGGGGGGCCCCTGGGGGTGTGCTGGGCCAAAGCGCGTATGATATGGTGGGGGGAGGGGCCTAATGATATGCAAATTAAAGAGGAACTGCAGTCTGCTCACATCATTTGTAATAAAAACAGCTTTGCCATTCTGAAGCTTCCCTCCAATCACTGTATATATTATTTGATATAAACTGCGATTCTGTACTTGCCACATATGCTGCAGAAATCTCCCTCCACTGAGTATGGCTGCAGCCATTTTAACTGTGGGCAGCTGAAGCTGCTACTTGATCACTTCCTGGATTTACACAGAGGCACACCTCCAGCTCTGCAGCTCTCATTGGCCCTCTTCTGACTCACTCCCCATCCTTCCTGGCAAGCTTGTACTTGTGCAAATGCTCTGATGGCTAATTTTTTTTTTAATAAAGCAGCCTGTGGCTTTCAGCTGCTTAAACCACTTCCATACCAGGCACTTACACACCTTCCTGCACAAGCCAATTTTCAGCTTTCAGCACTGTCGCAATTTGAATGACAATTGCGCGGTCGTGCAACGTTGTACCCCAAACAAAATTGGTGTCCTTTTTCCCCCACAAATAGAGATTTCTTTTGGCGGTATTGGATCACCTCTGCGGTTTTTATTTTTTGCGCAACAACTAAAAAAAGACCGACATTTTTGAAAAAAAAAACAAGTTATTTTTTTTTCTGTTAATTTTTAAACTTTTTTTTTTTACTATTTGGGCTCTATTGAGCACTCCCTGGTGGTCCAGTGTGTGGATCCGACAGCGGGAACCCCCCTCTCAGGCGAGCCGCTGATCGCCTCTCCTCTACTCGCGAGTGAGGAAAAGCCGGTCAGCGGCTCTTCCTGTTTACATCGTGATCAGCCGTGATTGGACGCGGCTGATCACGTGGTAACGAGCCTCCGCCAGAGGCTCGTTACTGAGATCGGAGATGCAGGGTGTCAGACTGACACCCTGCATCACCGATCGCCGCGCTGCGTGCCCCCACGGGCGCACGCGGCATGAAATCCTGCAGGACGTCAATAGACGTCCAGTCAGGATTTCACAACCACTTCCCGGACGTCAATCTCCTATTGACCGGGCGGGAAGTGGTTAACCACTTGCTTAGTGAGCACTTAAACCCCCCTCCTGCCCAGACCAGCTTTCAGCACTGATGCACTTTGAATGACAATTGCGTGGCCATACAACTCTGTACCCAAATTTTTATTATCCCCCCCCCCCCCCTACAAATAGAGCTTTCTTTTGGTGGTATTTGATCACCTCTGTAGTTCTAATTTTTTGTTGAAAAAGACTGAATTTAAAATAATATATATATATATATTATCAAATTTCATTGATGGGTACTGATGGGCACTGAGATGTGGCACTGATCAGCTTTGGTAGGTTACACTGCTAGCTGGCACTGGTTGGCCCCAATAGTGGGCATTGATAGGTGGCAGTGTGGACACTGGCAGGGGGTACAGATTGGCACACATGAGGCAGATGTGCCTCCTTCCTCTACGAGACCGATGTCCCTTGCACCTAAGGGCCCTTTCACAGGCGATGGACCCGTGATGATCCACTCCATGAACCTCCGTCAGTGGGGATCGCTCCATTGATCCCCGCTGAGCCGGGGGATGACAGGGCGGTCCCCGCACACTGTGTAGGGACCGCCCTGTCTTTTCTCTGCTCTCCTCTATGGGGGATTGGATGAACAGGGACTGCCTGTCTGTGTTCATCCGATCCGCAGACGGATGGAAAAAAATGATTACCGAGCTTTGTTTACATTGGCTGACAGCTGATCACGTGGTAAGGGATCAGGAGTCTCTGTCTCCTGTCCATTCATCTTCAGTGCAGCTGAGGCTGCAGGGAAAGTGACTGGGGGATCTGCGTCCTCAGTTCCTTTCCCTGTCCCAAAGGGTAGATGTCGGGGTCTGTTTTGACCCCCTGATGACTCACACAAAACTCCCCAACAGGGCTGATCAAAAAAAAGCATTGTAAAATATATATATATATATATATATATATATATATATTTTAAAGTTAATATGTAAAAAAAATGACATCGTCAACCCCATCCCCCAAAAGAAAGCATTTTAAAATAAATATATATTGTGACAGAACCCACTGTGTGTTTTGGAGGGGGCTGTGGAGGGCTATTTGCCGCCTCCCACCACCTGGAGAAGATGTCACCTCCAGACGTTTGTGGTGTCCGCAGTCACCGCTTCATCGGAAACCAGGTGAACGCGGTATCTCTGTGGCTGGGGCTCATGGAGTCATTTCCGGCTACCTAAACCTATTGGCCGGCTGGGCTAAATATATACTTTTATTCCACAAACAATGTACTTTTAGCTTATAAAAGCATATACAAGATGGCGGTATTCCCAAAGCGTGGGGCTACAAGACTCAGGGACAAAATGGCATTGGGATCATGTAATGAAGGTCCCTAGATCAGCTGTTATTGTGTAAATTATGGTAGGTCATGACATGTAGACAAAAGGGTCTGGAGACACCTCCCAGCAGGGAATGTGTAAGGGGCTGACTGCTTATCATAATCCCTTGGTGTGACAAGGCTAAGGGGTGTGTCCCTAAGGCCCCTTTCACATGGACGGACCGCTCAGGTCCGCCTGTGAGTTTTGACAGCGGACCTAAACGGCAGCTCCATGCATCTCTATGGAGCGTTGGATGTCAGCGGAGACAGGAGACACAGGTCTAGCGGAGGTGCCCAGCCGGGGGAATCCAAGATCCGTCGCATATACAGTAGAACGTCGGATTACGAGAATAATCCGTTACAGGAGAATGCTCGTAATCCAAAGCACTCGCATATCAAAGCAAGTTTCCCCATAGAAGTGAATGGAAACAAAAATAATTTGTTCCGCATCGACTTTAATGACATGCAATACCACGTGTGGCCACAGGTGGGGGGGTGCTGGAGAGGCTTGGAAACACCCAGAAAGGCCTGAGGACAGCTCAGGAACGGAGTATTTCCAAACGGCTCTGCTCGGCTCTGGTGCCCCCCACCTCAGGCTGAACGTGGTATTGCACAACGCTTTGGCTTGAATCCTGCTCGTTTTGCGAGATAACTGAGTTAGAATTTTTTTAAATACAGTGCTTGTATTGCGAAAATGCTCGTTAAATGCATTACTCCCAATCCGAGGTTCCACTGTATATTGTAAAACAGGGTTTGACAAATTTGCTTGGAATCTAGGAGCCAGCTAAAAAAAGTTAGGAGCCAGAAAAGCCTGAGGAGCTTGCGTGCAGAAGCGAACACATACGCGAGTAGCGCCCGCATATGTAAACGGTATTCAAACTACACATGTGAGGTATCGCCACGATCGTTAGAGCGAGAGCAATAATTCTACCTCTAGACCTCCTCTGTAACTCAAAACATGCAACCTGTAGAATTTTTTAAACGTCGCCTATGGAGATTTTAACCACATGCCGACTGCCCACCACAGTTATACGGTGGGACGGTAGCACTGCTGGGCGAGAGCACGTAGCTCTACGTCCTCTCTTTAGCGGCCGCTAGGGGGTACGTGCGCGCCCCCGCTCGTCCACCGCGCGTGCCCGTTGCACATAGCTCTCGTTCCTGTCAGCGGGGGAAACGCTGATCTTCTGTTCATACAATGTATGAACAGAAGATCAGTGATTTCCCCTAGTGAGTCCACCCCCCCAGGAACACACTTAACCTCTTCCCTGCCCCCTAGTGTTAACCCCTTCACTGCCAATGGCATTTTTTTTTTGTTTGATTATTTTTATTGGTATTTCATAACAGGGTGATACAAAAAGTCAAAGTATCAGTAGAAATATAAACAACATTAGAATTCAAAACAAGTCGGTAGTTGTTTTACAAGCAAAGATAAGTCTATGGCCGCGTACACACGATCGGACATATCCGATGAAAACGGTCCGCGGACCATTTCCATCGGATATGTCCGATCGGGAGTTTGATCCGATGGCGTGTACACACCATCGGATCAAATTCCCCGCCGCCGGACGGCGCGGTGACGTGGCGGTGACGTTGACGCCGCCGCGTCACCGCACCAGGAAGTAAAACACTTCCGCGCATGCGCCGAATCCATTCGGCAGCGGCACGGCGGCGGTGGGGGCCGACATGTCTGCTGGTAAGTGTACTAACCAGCAGACATGTCGGGAGGACAGATTCCCACCGGATAGATTTCAAAGCTTGCTTTGAAATCTGTCGGGTGGAGAAATCTGTCCGCTAGCCCATACACACGAGCGGAGATGTCTGCTGAAACGGTCCATCGGACCGTTTTCAGCGGACTTATCCCCTCGTGTGTACGCGGCCTATAACAAATGCTAACGTGCATAAGCATTAAGACAATATAAACATTGAGACAATTTAAATACAACGGTAGAGGAGGGGATAGATATTAATGGATGAGGGAATAAGTGTGAAATGTCACATACAGAAAGGAAGAGGCGCAAACAAACATTTGAATAATAATAAAACAGAGCTGCAGCCCATTAAGGTTAATCTAAAGGAGGATCAATTATTCATCAGTACACTAAACTCCATTGAATTTGTGAAGTGTATCCAACAAGCCCATTTCTTAACGTAACTTTTAGAGGAGTCGTGCGATTGATGAATCAAGTCCTCCATACTTGCAATATGCTCAACCTTTTTAATCCAATCAGAGACACGTGGGGGGGAAGATTGCATCCATTTGAGAGGAATGCACAACTTAGCAGCATTTATCAGATGTAAAATAATCGAATCTTTGTAGACTAAGTTGGGCAGAGAAGAAATGTGTAGAAGATACTGTTCTGCAGTAAAATCAGGTGTTTGCAGTGATATTGGATATCAAATCGTGATTTTTTTTCCAAAAGGGGACAATAGAAATGCATTCCCACCATATATGAAGCAAAGTGCCTGTAGCTGAGTTACAGCGCCAGCACTGGTTAGATACATTCGGATTGAACTTATTGATTACATAAGGGGTTCTATACCATCTACAATAGAGCTTGTATCCATTTTCTTGGGTAAGGACATTAAGTGAACCCTTATGTAGTCGACGGAAGACAATTGGCCATTGTTCTGGAGCAATTGAGATATCTAGATCTTTCTCCCATTTCAAGTTAGTAACATCCAAAGTCAGATCAAAATTAGGAAACAACATGTTGTATATTAAGGAAATCAAATGCCTCCGGGGGCCATTGAGAATGCACAGAGTTTCAAATTGCGATTTTGGTCTATGCCAATTCTGTAGTGTGTCTGGTCTGTCAATGAATCGAACGAGTAAATTAAAGAAAGCTAGTGAAATGGAACTGTTGGGGTATTTAGTAGAGAAAGTTTCGTAAGACATTAAGTTACCTCGATCAAACAGCATTTCAGCTCTATATTCCCTATCCATACGAGTTATTATGGGATCACCAGTCCGTTTATCAGTCCCCACTTCAAGATTGCAACATAATGGCGACAAGGGGCCATGGACCGACGAGATATCAATCTTTTTACAAAAAGATCTAAAAAATTTTAAAGTGGTCCCTGTTATCGGGTGGGACTTGATTGCCTTCGTGAGTTTGCTTTGGGAGATCCATGGAAAATATCTCAGTGGGGTTGGTTGACAATATAAGGACTCTTCTAATGAAATCCACTCTTTAAGTCCAGCATGCAAGTGCCAATCAACTATTCTTGTCAAATGACAGGCCCAATAATATTTTTCCATATCTGGAAGACCAATGCCCCCCATAAGTTTAGGAACTATTAATTTGTCCCATTTTATTCTGGCTTGTTTACCATTCCAAAGAAACTTAAGACATATCCTTTTGAAGGTCTTAAAAAAGGAGTTGGGGATGTTAATCGGGAGGGTCTGCATGAGATATAGGAGTCTGGGGAGGATATTCATTTTTATAATATCCGCTCTCCCAAACCAAGAGAAGAGGCCCTTATCCCATTTGGTAAAATCATTTTCAATGGTGCGCAGTAGGGGTAAGAAGTTCCTGTTGTATAGGTCATTAATTTTGGGCGTCAATTTAATACCAAGGTAAGACAAGCTAGTGTCTTCCCAGCCGAAGGGGAAGTCAAGTTTACACAAGTCAACATCGCTCATGGGAAGAGATATTCATGGCTTTTGATTTCTTGAAATTAATTTTGAGGTTAGAAATAGTACAAAACAGAGAGAAATCTTTAAGCAGGTTGGGAATAGTAATGATAGGTTTGGATAAAAACATTAGGATGTCGTCTGCAAAGGCTGCCAATTTAAATGATTTATCTCTTATGGTAATCCCTACGATATCTGGATTCATACGTAATCTATTAAGGAGTGGTTCCAAGACGAGTACAAATATAATCGGGGACAATGGGCATCCTTGTCGCGTACCATTCGTCACGGAGAAGGCCTCCGACAGTCCGCCATTAACCTTGATCCTAGCCGTGGGTGAGGAGTATAAAAGACTAATATATTGGAGCATACGTTCTTGCAAACCCAATGCTTTCAAAGCTTCTAGCATGTAGTCCCAGGCTATCCTGTCGAAGGCCTTCTCCGCGTCGAGCGACAGAAAAAATCCGAGGGAACCAGACTCTCCCATCCAACTCTGCACAAGAACAGCCTTCAACGTATTGTCTCTTGCCTCTCTTCCTGGTATGAAGCCCACCTGGTCTAAAGATATTATTGAAGATAAAAGAGGCAGTAAACGATTGGCTATAATTTTCGCATACAATTTGATGTCAACATTCAAAAGCGAGATTGGCCTATAATTGGAAACCAAACTATGATCAGAATTAGGCTTGGGGATCATGGTAATATGTGCCTCCAATAGATCTTTAGTCAGCTGGGGTGGAGCTGGGATTGAGTTAAATGCAGAAATAAAATTAGGGAGGAGTAAATCCGTGAAGGTCTTATAATAGTTAACTGTAAAGCCATCTGGGCCCGGGCTTTTGCCTGTATTAAGTTGCTTGAGGGCCGACAAAGCCTCATTAAGTTCAATAGGTTTATCTAAAGATTTCGCTTTGTCAGTGTCAATGGGGCCTGGGCTGTGGAGTTTCAGAAAGTCTGAAATTAGGTCAGTTCTAGAGGGAGCAGTTTTCCTAGGTGTAGTCTCATGTAAATTGTATAATTTAGAGTAGAACATGCGAAATTGGTTAGCTATATCATCAGATTTCGTGTACACCTTGCCAGATGGATCAGAAATAGAGAAAATGTTATTATGTCTAGAACCCTTATTATTTATTATATTAGCCAAAAGTTTTCCACTCTTGTTACCGTATTCGTAGAATAGTTTTTTTGAAAGATCAAGGTTATGCTTAACTTTTTTTCCCAGAAGAAGTAAGAGATCCTCCCTTGCCTTTGAAAGTTCAGTCAGGGTGTCAATAGTGAGTGATTGTTTGTGTTTAATTTCCAAGAGGCCAATACGGTCACCAATGGCATTTTTATAGTAATCCAATGCATTTTTATAGCATTGATCGCTATAAAAATGCCAATGGTCCCAAAAATTTGTCAAAAGTGTCCGATGTGTCCTCCATAATGTCTCGGTACTGAAAAAAAACGCTGATCGCCGCCATTCCTAGTAAAAAAAAAAAAATATTAATAAAAATGCCATAAAACTACCCCTTTTTTTGTAAACGCTATAAATTTTGCGCAAACCAATCAATAAACGCTAATAGCGATTTTTTTTTTTTTAATGAAAAATATGTAGAAGAATACGTATCGGCCTAAACTGAGGAAAAAAAATGTTTTATTATATAATTTTGGGGAATATTTATTATACCAAAATTTAAAAAATATAATTTTTTTTTCAAAATAGTCGCTCTATTTTTGTTTATAGCGCAAAAAATAAAAACCGCAGAGATGATCAAATACCACCAAAAGAAAGCTCTATTTGTGGGAAAAAAAGGACGCTAATTTTGTTTGGGAGCCACATCGCACGACCGCGCAATTTTCAGTTAAAGCGACGCAGTGCCGAATCACAAAAAGTGCTCTGGTCTTTGACCAGCAATATGGTCCGGGGGTTAAGTGGTTAAAGGGTAAAAATTTGATGCCATTCCACGAGTGGACGCAATTTTGAAGCGTGACATGTTGGGATAACTTTACTGTTGCCTTATTTTTTAATTAAAAACAATGGATTTTTTTTCCCCAAAAAAGTACGCTTGTAAGACCGCTGCGCAAATACGGCGTGACAGAAAGTATTGCAACGATCGCCATTTTTATTCTCTAGGGTGTTGGAATAAAAAATATATAATGTTTTAGGGTGTTAGAATAAAAAAAAAAAATATATATATATATATATATATATATATATATATATATATATATATATATATATATATATATATATATATATTGTGAGGGGCTAGCTCGGCAGCGGGTCTGTGCGATTCCCTGGAAGGGTTCAGCACACAGAAAAGAACTAGGCACAGCAGACCGTGGTAGGAGAAAACAAAAAAAAAGGTGCGGTTTTATTTTAAATACACCACAAAAAATTATGACAGAAAACAAAAACAAATAACAAAAATAAATCCTGGTCAACTTGACCTGCTTGCTACACACGTTGGTGTCCCTAACTACCAACTAGGTACAGCCTTGTGCTGCCCCAGTCCCTGACTCTCTGGAGTTTAAATGTTTTAGGAATAGCCACACAGGCTTTAGCTCACCGCACACAGCACAAAGCACTGACAGTCCACACAGGTCTGCCTCCAGCTTGGAGTGACACTCTATTCATGCTGGGAGCTTTTACAAGAGTCCCTAACGAGCCCACCTGAAACAGCTGGGGTAATCAAGTCCTCCTAGCAGGACTCCCAGCACTCCCCCTAGAAATACAAAGTGGCATAAAGCCTGAATCTAGGAGAGATATACCTGTCCTCTTGGACGCAACCAGGGGATTTAACCTGCCTACTGTCACATACCCCCCCCCCTCTTGTTTCAACCTTGGGGTTGGAACACCAGCATTCAGGCAGGCATGCACCCGAGACAGTGCATCCACATTCCCCATTTGGACGCCAGGGCGATGTTTTACAGTGAAAGTGAATTCTTGTAGGGACAGGAACCATCTGTTTACTCTTCGGTTTGTTTCTTTGTTTTGGGCCATCCACTTTAAGGGAGCGTGGTCCGTAACTAGGTCAAAATGCCGACCCAGCAGGTAGTATCTAAGAGAATCTAGAGCCCATTTCACCGCTAAACATTCCTTCTCAATAGTGGCATAATTAACCTCATGGGACTTTAATTTCCTACTGAGGTAAATGACCGGATGTTCTTCCCCATTCCAGACCTGGGACAATACTGCTCCCAACCCCACGTCAGAGGCATCCGTTTGTACCACAAAGTCCCTGGAGAAATCTGGGGAGTACAAGACTGGCTGGCTACATAAGGCTTTCTTTAAGGCCTGGAAGGCTGCTTCCGCGTCTGTGGTCCACTTAACCATGACCGAGTCTTTCCCCTTGGTCAGGTTGGTTAATGGCACAGCCTGAGAGGCAAAGTGGGGAATAAATCGCCGATAATAACCAGCGATTCCCAGAAAGGCCCGTACCTGCTTCTTGCTGTTAGGACGTGGCCAATTCTGTATGGCCTCGACTTTATTGACTTGGGGTTTGATCACTCCCCTCCCAATGGTGTACCCAAGATATTTGGCCTCTTCCTGTCCAATGGTACACTTCTTTGAGTTGGCCGTAAACCCAGCTTCCCGGATAGAGTCTAGGACTGCTTGCACCTTAGGCAGATGTGAGGCCCAATCTGGGCTATGGATAACTACATCATCCAGGTAAGCTGCAGCATACTTCTGGTGAGGCCTCAGAATCTGGTCCATTTTCCGCTGAAAGGTTGCCGGGGCATTCTGTAACCCAAACGGCATTCTTTTATACTGGAATGCCCCGTCTGGGGTTACAAACGCGGTTTTCTCTTTGGCCGACTTAGCCAAGGGAATTTGCCAATACCCTTTTGTGAGATCGAGAGTTGTCATGTACCGGGCTGTTCCTAGCCGGTCGATTAACTCATCGATACGAGGCATGGGGTAGGTGTCAAATTTTGTAACTTTGTTCAGCTGTCGAAAATCATTACAAAAACGCCAGCTCCCATCCGGTTTAGGCACTAAGACTATAGGGCTGGACCAATCACTTTGGGATTCCTCTATCACCTCCAACTTAAGCATTTTCTGTACTTCCTCCCGTATTGCCTCCCGTCGGGCCTCTGGGATGCGATAGGGTTTTAACTTCACCCTTTCACCAGGCGGGGTTATAATATCATGCTCTACCCCAGACGTTTGTCCCGGCAGTTCAGAGAAAACCTCTTTGTTGCGAAGGACAAACTCCTTAACCTCCTGTTGTTGGGGCTTTGACAAGGTGACTGCTATTCCTACCTCAGGAATCACACAATCAGACTGAGCTGGTGACAAAGTTTCTGCGACTAGGGATTCCCTATCCCTCCAGGGTTTCAACAGATTGATGTGATAGATCTGTTCGGGCTTTCGCCTTCCTGGTTGTCTGACTTTGTAATTCACTTCGCTCACTTTTTCCAATATCTCGTAGGGGCCTTGCCATTTGGCGAGGAACTTACTTTCAACTGTAGGGATAAGTACCAACACCCTATCCCCTGGGGAGAAGGTACGGGTCTTGGCCCCACGGTTATACACTCTCTGTTGTGCCAATTGTGCTTGGGCTAAATGTTCCTTTACGATTGGCATTACCTGTGCAATTCGATCTTGCATCAGGGCGACATGCTCAATCACACTCCTGTGGGGAGAACTCTCACTTTCCCAAGTTTCCCTGGCGATATCCAACAGCCCTCGTGGGTGTCTCCCATAGAGCAACTCGAAGGGTGAGAAACCCGTAGAGGATTGGGGTACCTCCCTAATGGCAAACATTAAATAGGGAATGAGACAGTCCCAATCCTTTCCATCTCTATTCACCACCTTCTTTAACATTTGTTTAAGGGTTTTGTTGAACCTTTCAACCAACCCATCTGTTTGGGGGTGATACACAGATGTACGCAATTGTGTCACTTTGAACAACTTGCACAGTTCTTTCATAACCCGGGACATAAAGGGTGTACCTTGGTCCGTGAGCAGTTCCTTACAAATACCCACGCGGCTAAAAACAAGAGATAGCTCTTTGGCTATGGTTTTGGCCGAGGTATTTCGGAGAGCAATCGCCTCTGGATAACGGGTGGCATAGTCCAATATAACCAAAATATACTGATGCCCCCTAGCGGACTTCACTATTGGACCTACCAAATCCATGGCGATCCTCTCAAAGGGAACCTCAATGATGGGAAGGGGTACTAGCGGGTTACGGAAATGTGGCATAGGTGCCGACATCTGACACACAGGGCAGGAGGAACAATAATTTTCTATTTCCTTCACGACCCCAGGCCAATAAAATCTCTGCAACACTCTCTCTCGGGTTTTCTCTGTCCCCAGATGACCCCCAAGAATGTGCCCATGGGCCAACTCTAACACCAACTTCCTGTAGGGTTTGGGCACCACAAGTTGCTCAATGGTTTCTTCTGCCCTTTGAGCCACCCGATAGAGTAGGTCCCTTTCTATGATGAAGTACGGGAAAGTGCAGTTCGTATCTGGGTTCACTAACTCGCCATCTATTTTCACTATGTTTTCTCGTGCCTTTATTAGGGTGAGATCTTTTAACTGTTCGGTGGCAAAGTTTTCCCTGTGAACCTCGAGATCAGAAAACTCTACAGATGGCATGTTTTCTTCTGAGGATGTTGGCTCCTCCCCAGTTTCTTGCGTCTCCCCTGTCAATACCGACAAGGGGAATTCTGGAGAGTCCTCACCACACTCAGAGGCATTCTGGTATGTAGAGGCACCAGTGGGGGGCTCAGGATAATCCCACAGTTCCCAGAACTTTGGAAAATCCCTTCCCACAATGGCATCATGTGGTAAGCTAGACACTAATCCCACCGGATGAGAGAGGGTACCTTTGGAGGTCTCAAAACACACTGTAGTCACCGGATACTCTCGGGTGTCCCCATGCACACAAATAACAGCTACCTTGTTATTCCCAGAGACCTCTGTAGTAATTAATTCAGCCTTTATCAGTGTCACCAGGCTACCTGAATCTAGCAATACAACAACATTTCTACCATTGATAGACATTTTGCATAGATGTTTCTCAGTTCCACGAATCGCAGTGCATGCGACTGTCGCAAACAGCGACTGACGTCTGTCCCTTAGAAAGTCGCATTGCATGGGTTCATCCACAACCGGGCAATTTGCTGCAATGTGTCCCTCGAGCCGGCAGCGGTAGCAAACAATCCTTTTTGCTGCCTCTTGAGGCCTTGACTTGCCAGCCTGTTCTCGCCAGATACTAGGGAGAACCCCCACCCTTTCACTCTCTCCACCCTCACCCCTTGGAATCATCTTACCCGCCACTGGGGATGGTCTGGTCTTAGGGGGGGAAAGTCCGTGAGTCTCTGGAAGAAGCAGTCAGGTTCTCTGTAGCCAAGTACCTCTCAACAAGATCGACAAGCTTATCGGCCGTTTCTGGTTCTCCATGGCTTACCCACTTTTGGATGGGAGTAGGAAGAGCTCTCAGGAAGCGATCCATCACAACACGTTCCACAATCTTTGGAGCGGACAAAGTCTCTGGCTGTAGCCACTTCCTGCTCAGGTGAATGAGATCATACATTTGAGATCGGGGGGGTTTTCCAAGTCGGAAAGTCCAGTTATGCACACGCTGAGCCCGGACAGCCAGGGTGACGCCCAGCCGTGCCAATATTTCAGTTTTTAGTACAACATAGTCTTTTGCTTGGTCAGGCTCTAAGTCATAATAAGCTTTCTGCGATTCGCCAGTTAACAGAGGGGCCACCAGTCCAGCCCACTGCTCCTTGGGCCATTTTTCCCTTTCAGCAGTCCTTTCAAATGTGGTCAAAAACACCTCTGGATCATCCTCTCCAGTCATTTTTGTCAGTAAACGACTCACCCCAAATGATGCAGTATTAGTGGAACCACTGGTCTGCGGACGTTGCTGTATCAAAGTCTCCATTTGTTGTAGTCTCTGCTCTTGCTTCTGCAACAAGTCTATGAAGCGGGCCTAGGCACAGCAGACCGTGGTAGGAGAAAACAAAAAAAAAGGTGCGGTTTTATTTTAAATACACCACAAAAAATTATGACAGAAAACAAAAACAAATAACAAAAATAAATCCTGGTCAACTTGACCTGCTTGCTACACACGTTGGTGTCCCTAACTACCAACTAGGTACAGCCTTGTGCTGCCCCAGTCCCTGACTCTCTGGAGTTTAAATGTTTTAGGAATAGCCACACAGGCTTTAGCTCACCGCACACAGCACAAAGCACTGACAGTCCACACAGGTCTGCCTCCAGCTTGGAGTGACACTCTATTCATGCTGGGAGCTTTTACAAGAGTCCCTAACGAGCCCACCTGAAACAGCTGGGGTAATCAAGTCCTCCTAGCAGGACTCCCAGCACTCCCCCTAGAAATACAAAGTGGCATAAAGCCTGAATCTAGGAGAGATATACCTGTCCTCTTGGACGCAACCAGGGGATTTAACCTGCCTACTGTCACAATATATATATATATATATATATATATATATATATATATATATATATATATAATGTTTGGGGGTTCTAATTAGAGGGAAGGAGATGGCAGTGAAAATAGTGAAAAATTACATATTACAATTGCTGTTTAACTTGTAATGCCAACGGCCACCACCAGATGGCGCCAGCTCACAGAAGGTCACAGCTCACAGAAGGAAGAGCTTGGGACTTCACCAGGCCGCAAAGCCACGGCCTCAATTCCCGGCTGCTGCGGGATCCTGTGCCTCCGTGCGCCCCCACCTCCCCGCCCACGGCCGGTAATTGAGCACGCGGCCTCAATTACTGGCGGGTGTGGGCGCCAGGTCACAATTTCTTGTCGCAATTGCAACCTGGAGCCCGGATATTGTCGACCCCTGTTGTAAAACAATATAAATGTGTAAAAAAGATATAAAATTAACTGTCCACGCCTCATCATTGCCCGTCAGTGCTGCATATTAGTGCCACATGACATTAAAAAAAAAGTATCGGTCTTAAAAAGTGGTATAGAAAAAAAGAATCCCACATTCACAGAAAAAGAGGGTTTACAGTCCCCGCATCCCAGATATATAGAAACACAAACACATATACAGTTGAAACACATAAAGGGATAATGATAAGCAGGCTGTGTCTACAGATCCTTTTTGTTGACATGCCATGACCTAACATGATTACCACAATAACAGGGGGCGGGATGCAGCCGATCTAGGGACCTTCATTACATTAGTGATCGGCACATGCGCACTGAAGCAATGGCACGTCAGTTTAACACCTCCCTGCCCGGCTTATAGTAAAATGACGGCTAGGCGGGAGCACTGTTGTTCTGGGAGGACAGAAATATAAGAACACTCCATATCCTTCAGCTTGCCATCAAACCATTTATAAGCGGGTGAATGGATTTGGCCTTTAAAACAAATACTTTTTAGCTTTGTAATGTGGTTTGTTTTTAATCCTTTGTTTCTCTGTTCCAAATCATTATATTTTATATAAACTTTATTTAGGATACTGTATCAGGTATAAAAGCTCAGAGCCCAATCCTGGGTAAATATCCACTGTCACTCTTGTCTGAATTTTAGAGTAAAGTCAACGTATCACAGGTTTCCTGTTTGTTTAGGCATACAAAGTGACTCTTAAGCTTTTTCTATGCAGACTCGCCTGCGGATCCTTACAGTACAGTTAAAGATGGCAGAAACAGACGTAGACAATGAGCTGTTGGACTACGAGGACGATGAGGTGGATAACCAGACTGGGACCGATTCCCAGGAGCTATCGGTCAAGAAGGAGATGAAAGGTTCCTATGTGTCCATACACAGCTCTGGCTTCAGAGATTTCCTCCTGAAACCTGAACTACTTCGTGCCATTGTGGACTGTGGATTTGAACATCCATCAGAAGGTGAGTGAATGAGGCTAATGGGATGTAAACTGTAAAGCAGTGGTCATCAACCCTGTCCTCAGGGCCCACTAACAGGCCAGGTTTTATGTATTACCTTGGGGAGATGCAGACTGGAATACTGCAATCACTGAGCAGCAAATGTTATCACCTGTGATGTATTTCAGTTATCTTGCAAACCTGGTCTGTTAGTGGGCCCTGCAGGACAAGGTTGATGACCACTGCAGTAAAGGATAGGAGAAAGTAGAATGGGACGTCTGGAACTAGATACCGTGTTTCCCGAAAATAAGCCCAGGTCTTATATTAATTTTGGCAACAAAAAACACAGTAGGGCTTATTTTCGGTGTAGGTCTTACCAAGTAATGTGCGGTCTTCTCTCTCCCTCCCTCCCTATCAGGAATCCCCAGTGTGAACTGAGTTAAAAATGCTTGTAAAATCCTATAATCCACTCTATTACAGTATTATATAATGTACAATGTGTATGTCTTTGTAATATAATTGTGCCAAATACATTTGTTATAGCGCCGCTCTGCGCTTCTGTTACCCTCACAAGTTCTATTCCCCCGCAATTATATTACAGAAACACACACATTGTACATTATATACTACTGTAATAGAGTGGATTATAGGATTTTACAAGCATTTTTAACTAGGGCTTATTTTCGGGGGTAGGGCTTATATTGCAGCCCTCCTGGAAAAGAACGGTAGGTCTTATTTTTGGGGAAACGCGGTAGTAGAACATCGAACCTAGGCACACTGAAATTTCATGAAAGTAAACTATTTATCTGTAATAAATAATAAAACATTGACACAAACCGTTGAGTTTAAAATTAAGGCTTCATTTCCATGGACGTTTTTACAGCCATATTTTTTTGCCTTTTTTACAGCTTAAAAACGCCTCTCCATGTGTTTTTTTTTTTTTTTTTTTTTTTTAGCTGGAGCACGGCGTTTTTGAGCGTTTTTTTTTTTTTAATGTCTGGCGTTTTTACAGCTCTATTGCTGAAGCTTCAGAACGCATTGGTCCTGTTTTTCTTTTGCAGCTTAAAAACGGCTCAGCCATCTACAGCTCAAAAACTTCATGATGGGCATGAGGCCATAGAATAACATGGAGAGCCGTTTTTAAGCTGCAAAAAACGCTCAGAAAAGTGGCTGTAAAAACGTCCATAGAAATGAAGCCTTATGCTGAATATACTGCCTGTAAAGTGCATAATCACCACTGGAACATCAACTTGGTGCACTACATAGGAAACAAGTTAATTCTATACAGTAGAATTGATCGGTAGCGCTTGATCGGTAGTAGAGTAGTGGCGTAGCTCGCTCTACAATAAAATTTTATGTCTATTTCAATTTTGGACATGGAGGAATCATGACCCTAAAAAACTGCAACTACAACATGTGAGCCTATCATTACAAGGTAGGACAAACAAACAACACAGGGAATATAACTACACTAAGGCCGCGTACACACCATCGGACATATCCGATGAAAACGGTCCGTGGACCATTTCCATCGGATATGTCCGATCGGGAGTTTGATCCAATGGCGTGTACACACCATCGGATCAAATTCCCCGGCGCGGTGACGTGGCGGTGACGTTGACGTCACCGCCACGTCACCGCACCAGGAAGTAAAACACTTCCGCGCATGCGCCGAATCCATTCGGCGGCGGCGCGGCGGCGGTGGGGGACGACATGTCTGCTGGTAAGTGTACTAACCAGCAGACATGTCGGGCGGACAGATTCCCACCGGATAGATTTCAAAGCATGCTTTGAAATCTGTCGGGTGGAGAAATCTGTCCGCTAGCCCATACACACGAGCGGAGATGTCTGCTGAAACGGTCCATCGGACCGTTTTCAGCGGACATATCCCCTCGTGTGTACGAGGCCTTATACTCGCTTCTACTAATAAAACAATACAAATATTTGAAAATGTGCAATGCCTTTTAAAGACTGTATTGTTAAAGCTGTGCCCAAAAAAGTAGCCTGATCCTTTCCCCATTATTGGCTTACCATACTTTATTCTGCATTAATAGACAGGGTTCTGCTTTCTCGTGTCAGAGCTGTCCACCTCATTACTGGTGGGAGAATATAAAAAAATATAATAAAACCACAGGGAAGGCTCAGATGCACAGGATAAATGAAGCTGAAGTGGGGAAATCCTTGCAGGCCCTCATGTACATCTTCCTCTCAGGAGAAGGTTGAGCGGCACAAATCACTAAATCTTACTGTAGCTCAAGGATATGCAATTAGCAGACCTTCAGCTGTTGCAGAACTACAAGTCCCATGAGGCATAGTAAGACTTGCAGCCACAAGCATGACACCCAGAGGCAGAGGCATGATGGGATGTGTAGCTTTGCAACAGTTGGAGGTCTGCTAATTGCATATCCCTGATCCAGATGAGATGAAGGTGCAGGTAGCGTGCTGTTGTTTTTAGATGGCATTTCAAGACAAACAGTAAATCTTTCAGGGCATTCCCTAGGCACAGTTAGTATAAATGTTCTCTATAAGATGGCAAATCTTCATTTTTAAGTACAGACATTAACACTATTCTCTTTTTCTGTCAACAGTACAACATGAGTGCATTCCACAAGCCATCCTGAGCATGGACATTCTCTGCCAGGCAAAGTCTGGCATGGGTAAAACTGCAGTGTTTGTCCTGGCCACGCTACAACAGCTGGAGCCTGTTACAGGGCAGGTGAGTGAAGTCTTGTCTTAACAATATGTACGTTTTCTGTGTGTGATATGTTGGTATTTGCAACTTACAACATTTTTATCTTTCTACAGGTCTCCGTGTTAGTCATGTGTCACACCAGAGAGCTGGCATTTCAGATCAGCAAAGAGTATGAACGATTCTCCAAGTACATGCCATCTGTGAAGGTGAGGAAATATGGATATCCTTCATTGTATTTGTTCTTTTTTTTCGGGTCCTCAGTTACGGTTAAAAGTTGGTGGTAGTATAATCTCTACTATACATGAGAAACATCTGCCATTTGCAGTATATCTCTTGTAAGAAGTGTGGGTTTGTGTGTGTCATTGGGTGATACTCCTGGGTTGCAGTCCTCAACATTTCCCTGCTGCCGAAAAATAAAACAAGAGGCAGATAAATACCCCTCCTTTACTCTGTGCTTATGGATAAATACACCAAACCGTGCTAACAAAAGTCACAAATTTACTACAGCAGCATTAAAGTGGACCTTCAGCCTCCCGAGGACGATCCCGCCTCTCCACCCCTCCTCCCTTTCTCTGCAGGAATAGGTCTTTGCTTTTTATTTTTTTAATTTAAAGTCTGCCTGCCTCCCTGCGCATGCCACTCGCCTGATGTGTACACCTCCCGCTGTGCCTCCCAGGATATGTACGTCACATATCACAGGAGGCATAGCCTTTCATTCAAGGGAAGGAGGGGGTGGGTTTATCGGTGTGTCATTGAGAGGTTTGCCTGTTAAACATGGAAGAACCGATGGGCTTCTCGATGATGTTGGAGAGAACATAGTGTTGGAGGATGAAGCTGTGGCCTAGCGTGAAAGGATCTCAGCGGGACAACACTGGATCCACTGGATGGGTTTGTTTTTGAAATGTGCTGATACCACCATCAGGCAAGCAGGGCCAAAAAAAAAAAAAAAAATGTGAAGGTCGGCAGGAGTTCCTCTTTGAACATCAGCAACCCCATGTTCATATATCTAAACGATTAATTGCAGCACTGTACAAAAAAACAAAAACTAAAATTCAATGTAGTAAAAATGAACCCTAAATCTGCACCAGTACATTCATAATTGTGAACTTGTGCAATAAAATTCAAGTGAAGAATAAAAATATTACGAAAAAAGAAAACGTTCAATTAATTCTATAAAAGTGCTGTTTGTGATATCTTCAACATGCTATCTTCACAATTAAGTGTCCATCGGTGTTGCCAACCTACCAGATTTAAATTTACTGACACAACACCCACAATTTACTGGCACAGCCAAGTTTTTACTGGCATTTCCAAAAGTTACAAAACTTACTTTTTTAAGTGCAAATTTCAGTATTTAGGCTACAAACAATATGCAATTAGCAATATGATTTAAGGTAGATAAGGCAAAAAACATATTATTTTATTTTCGATATAGTAAGTAAGTAGCTCAGGGGCAGGACTCAGGAGGGTAAGAAATTAGATTGGGTCAGGAACACACATGAGACTCACAATGACAGCAGTGTGCAGTACCACAGATCACTGACACGACATGTCCTCTCCTGAGTCACAGTGACCGTCTCTCTCCAATCCTGGTGGTCCCTTCAGTCCAGTCTAAAAAGTACTGCCAGTCCCACCCCCTGCCCGCCTTGCTCCCAACCACACACACAAGGCTCTGGTCGCCCTGCTTGACTGCCTTGCACCATGAGATCACACCACATGCTCAGGCACCGCCTCCACCAGAGCCACCCAAACACACTGTAGCAGGCACTCTGATGGTCTCGGCCGGCTCCTTTTACTGCCAGTTTTTTACTGGCTGCCAGTAAAAATACTGACGGTTGGCAACACTGGTGTCCACACTTTGCTCCATGCTCCACACCCTTTGTTAGCAAGTTACCAGATAGTAATGCCTCTTTAACTAAAGATCGGCATTACTAACTTAAATCCAGGCTGTCAACTTCTCCCCCAGGTTGTTGTGCACATTCTCATTAAGACATTAAACTATACAAAAGAATAAGCAGCCCAATTGTGTAATCCAATAAGATAAAAACACTTTTATTGTCCACAAATCACTACTCACAAGATCAAAGATTAAGAAAAATGTAAACGGCTTTCAGAATTCCTCCACACATCACAACTTTGCAGAGCCGACACCCGGCGCTGGAGGCAACGCAATACCTCGTGATCCAGAGGCTAAATGACAGTCTGTGCACACCCAGCAGCAAGTGACGCCTCGATGCGTTTCGTCCAATCAGGAACTTTCTCAAGAGGATCAAATTTTACTGGATTACGCTATTGAGCTGCTTCATTCTTTTGTATGGTTAATGTCTGGATGAGAATCTGCACAGAGACCTGGGGGGGGGGGGGGGGGGGTGGGGGGTGGTATTTGCTACCAAGGAAGGCTGACAGCTTGGATTTAAGTGTGTAATGCCAATCTTTAGAGAGGCACATATCTCTGGTGAGTTGCTAATAAAGGATGTGGAGCACAGTGGACAGTTCATCTTTCATAACATGTTAACGGTTGCTCTCCTATTCAGGGTGTAACACGTAACTTGTTACTAAATCAGCAAAACAGAATGACTGCATTGAGTTCAGAACAGATGCACAGAATGGTATCAACTGCATAAATGGAGGACTGGTGGCTTTTCCTTTACCTTAGTGCAGTCCTCCTTCACTTAACTCATCCTTCAATTTTACTTTTAAATGTCCTTATTTCTTCTGAGAAATCCTCACTTCCTGTTCTTCTGTCTCTAACTACACACTGTAATGCGAGGATTTCTCCCTGGTGTGGAGTGTCGTGCTCGCCCCCTCCCTTGTACTACAGGAGAGTCAGGACGCCCATTAACACAGCTCCTTTCTCTATCTGCAACGTGTAGAGCGTCCTGACTCTCCTGTATCCAAGGGAGGGTGCGAGAACGACACTCCACACCAGTGAGAAAGCCTCACATTACTGTGTGGAGTTACAGACAGAAGAACAGGAAGTGAGGATTTCTCAGAAGAAATAAGGACATTTAAAAGAAAAATGGAAGGATAAGGTAAGTGAAGGAGGACTGCACTAAGGTAAAGGAAGCTATTTAGGGAAAAAATTGTACCTTTACAACCCCTTTAAAGAGGAGTTCCAGCTCCCCCCACGAAAAATTCAAAGTCAACAGCTACAAATATTGCAGCTGCTGACTTTTAATATATGGACACTTTCCTGTCCAGGGAGCCTGAGATTTTGGCACACCAGGTGATCTTTTTGGATAGGCTGTCGGGTGCAGCCACTGCCATTCCTGGTAAGGGAACCCGGCAGTGAAGCCTTTCGGCTTCACAGCCGGTTCCCTACTGCGCATGCTTTGCTTTCTATGCTGCCTAGCGGCGGAAGGAGGAGGAGGGAGGCCGAACTTCAGAGAGACCGCCATCCTAGGAAGTGGGGAAGACCATAGCTTACCCCCATTATTAAAGCTGTAAGCTCACATGGGTAAAAATGTCATGATATAGGGAGGAGAAAATGACAAGGCATACAGTGGAAGTGGGAGGATTTGGGTCATCCAAGAAAACAGATATACTTCAAGGCATATTGTAACTTTTCATAGCAAAATTATCTTTTCATAAATTGATACTCAGAAATGAAACTTGTTGCTTTATGCATACTAGGTGGCTGTGTTTTTCGGCGGACTTGCAATTAAGAAGGATGAGGAGATGATGAAGAAAAGCTGCCCACACATTGTGGTCGGGACTCCCGGCCGAATTCTGGCGCTGGCAAGAAACAAGACCCTAAACCTGAAACACATCAAACACTTCATCCTGGATGAATGCGACAAGATGCTAGAGCAATTAGGTGAGGAGGAAATGGGCAAGAGGAACTTATTTTATGAAATGTTATTGAATGTTGCCGATAATCTTAAATTGATTGGAAGATCCTATCTGAGTCACATTTTTAGAGCTTGTGCATTTATACCTGTCTCATTGCCTTAAGGGCATGTTTTTCTACACTAAAATACATGCACAGTGTTTTCCATGTATTCCAATGGCTCTAGTTGGCTCTAGTTCACACCATGCAGAAAGTTTCCGGTGCAGAAACTGACAGGAAACTGACTGCATGGTGTGAACTAGAGCCAGCTAGAGCAGGGGTGCCTAACCTTTTGAAGAGCGAGGGCCATTTAAGCGACTTGGTAACTGGTCGCAGGCCACAATGAGTGGAACGGGCGGATGACATGCATACTGCAGAGCAGACATGGGTGCAGCCCACTTTACTCTATAGACCCTCTGATCTGATCTGCCCTTTTGCGGATCGAATTGGGGGTAAGCAGGTGTGAATGGACACAAGTCAGTTTCCAAGAGAATTGCTTAAATGTGCATCTCACAGTTTTCATCTGCCGCTCCATAGAGGTGAATGAAGGGTCCAATTGGGTTGGACTGAACCTGTGAAAGGGGCCTAAGGCTGCTTTCACCCCTGATGCACGCTGCAGTTTACCCACATTGTGGGTGCAGTGCAGTGCACCTGTGGCTTCCCTATGGGTTTGCTGCACTTTTCTATAGATTTCTATTATATCCTGCAGGTGTGGTGCACTTTCAGAAAGCGAACCAAACCTGCCGGTAATAACAGAAGTCTATGGCTCAGTGCAGGTAACCCTCAGGCACACTGCGATACACTTGCAGATCAGTTTGAAAAAGGCCCAGTAACCAATGCAGAAGATATGCCCATATATACACTGTGATTTTAGTAATGAACTGACCTATAATAACCGAAAATAAGTCGGGTAGAGTACATTTGGTATCGCTCCGCCCGTCACAGGAGCCAGTACTACACAGGAAGCATTGGCTTATGCGTCTCTGCTCCGCAGCCCCTTGCTTCCTCTACTTCTCGTTTCATTCACAACACTAATGCTCTAAGATAAAGGGTTGGGAACCCAAGATCTGTGCTTGCCAACCCATCATCAAAGAGCAGGTGGTCGCGGGCACATCTGAATGCTCCGTGGGCCACTGGTTGGGCACACCTGAACTAGAGCCATTGGAATACATGGAAAACACTGTGCATGCATTTTGTGCATAAAAAAAAAGCACACGAGTGTTCGTTTTTGTTTGTTAAAACGATAACAAAAATACCTGAAATTTGGACGAAAATGAATGCACATGTCTAATGAATACTGTAAAATTATTTCTATGATCAAACAAAGGATATAATAAAGATAAACAGCACAAAAAAAAGCACATGGAACTGAACGGAACTGCGTCTGGTGTAAACTGGCCCCAAAAGTATTTCTGTGTAGATAACGTTTAATATCCTAGCAGGACATGTAAACACCACACTGTTTGGATGCCATTGTGCTTATTTAGAACAACCACCTATAGTTTAAGGGTCTCTACAAACAGAATTTAACAATGAATGGACAAAAACGTCTTTGTGACACTGTGTGCTTCTTCCCATTGCAGATATGCGCAGAGATGTGCAAGAAATATTCCGTATGACTCCTCATGAGAAGCAGGTCATGATGTTCAGCGCTACCCTGAGCAAGGAGATTCGCCCAGTTTGCAGAAAGTTCATGCAAGACGTAATAACCGAATCTTCAAATCCCTCCTCTTCTTCCCTCCGCACCACCCCTTCAGCTGTCCCTGGCTGACACTGCTTCCAGAGAGATGCTGGGAACAAGAAGCTGCAAGCGCAATCAGTTGCTGTTTCCCTTTCATAGAAAGTGACATGGTCTGCAAAACTGTGTCAGACAGCTATAGCCAGCAGTAGGTTCCCGTGGCACCATTCGCACAAGTGTGTCACTCATATAGCAAACAGCCATTCACTGTGACACCATTCGCACAAGTGTGTCACTCATATAGCAAACAGCCATTCATTGTGACACCATTCGCACAAGTGTGTCACTGAGATAGCAAACAGCCATTCATTGTGGCACTATTCATTCAAGTGTGTCACTGACATAGCAATCACCCAGTCCCTGTGACACCATTCACACAAGTGTGTCACTCATATAGCAAACAGCCATTCATTGTGACACCATTCGCACAAATGTGTCACTGACATAGCAAACAGCCATTCACTGTGGCACTATTCATTCAAGTGTGTCACTGACATAGCAAACAGCCATTCATTGTGGCACTATTCATTCAAGTGGGTCACTGACGTAGCAAACACCCAGTCCCTGTGACACCATTCGCACAAGTGTGTCACTCATTTAGCAAACAGCCATTCATTGTGGCACTATTCATTCAAGTGTGTCACTGACATAGCAAACAGCCGATCCCTGTGACACCATTCGCTCAAGTGTGTCACTGACATAGCAAACAGCCGATCCCTGTGACACTGATCATTCAAGATTCACTCCAGCCAGTAGCAGACATCCAGGCCATATGACACATCTGATCAGGTGCGACAGCAGTCAACAAACATCCAGTCCTCATGACAGTATCCACAGAAGTCTCACAATATCCAGTAGGCATTCTCTGTAGGGCTATCAATAATGTTTATAGGGAACACCCAGTTTCTGTGACACCATTCACACCCAAGTGTCACCGTAGCCATAACCCCTGTGCCATCCACCAACACATTACCCAAGTATATAGCCAGTAGCCAGTCCCACTCCCATTGTGACACATTACAAAAGTTAACAGCCATTGCCAAATACAGCTTCTCCCTGTGTGATACACCACCAGTGTCACACAAAAATGACCTTCTAAATGAAGTCACTTAACACCTCATCACAAATATTTCACATATCTATGCAAATGCTGGTGTGATACCATTTAATTCTTATTTAACACACCAACGCAACACACTATATTTACTTTTTTATGCCTTTTTTTTGTGGTACAAGCAAGCAAGTCAGTCCTAAACCACGGCATTGTTTTTGGCTCAAGCTTTGCCCCTTTGTCATAAAGCATTATAGATCGATATTTACAATTCGGTGACAAGGTACTGACCTCTGCTTTTACTTAGCACAAGTCTTTGCCACACTAAGGGCCACTATATTCAGTATTTTTTGTGACTGCTGCACTTTTTGTATAGATGAATGCTCAACATTTTCAAGGAAAGACTCTCTTGTATAATTGAGAGCTTTGTTTTTTGTTTTTTTCACTTTTTGAAGCCATATCTTTGTCACATTAATGAGTTCTTCTATTATTTTGTGGCAGTCACACTTTTTTGGCTTCCTCAAGTGACCTAATGGTCCATTTTCTTTTGTTTTTTTAAGATTACATTTTTTTTTTCCTTTATTTTTTATTTGGCAGTGCTGATATATGGGTGGGGAAAAGTGTGGGTTACTGCCAGTAGGAACTGGGCACAGTTGTTACTAGCAGTATTAAAGGGCCGTTACGAAAGTGGGTGGGTGGGGTGGTATAGCTACGAGGGCTGTTAACTTCTGTTCAGATAGCCAAGCTTAGACAGGCTTTCACATTTGCTATGGGACTGGTATCGGGTTAACAGATGTGTTATAATGTTTATAGAATGCTTAAAAATATTCATACTATAAAGTTAGCTCTGGAGGCTTTCATCCTCATTGGGTAGTTATTGCTAGAAAGAGGGAAAGTTTGAACAAGAATCTGTTCACAAACTGGGCAGCTCAATTCAGAAGTGGTGCCTTGGGCAGCGACCTGGGATATGAGTGTGGTGTTGGGTTGGCAGTCAGCAGGTCAGTTACAATTCCTAATGATGGGAAACATTTGAGTTTTGCTAGGGAAGTGATTTATAAAGGGGTTTAGTGAAATTCCAGAAAGCAGTTTGATCCATGGGATAGCACCAGGGATACAGGACTCCCCCCTCTTTTTCCATCTCTCTGCTCTTTTATCTTCTATGCTGCTTGAGTCAGTGTGATTGTCTGAAAAATATGTGCCAGTGTGTTCATCTTCCAATACACTGGGTATTTTCTGTCCTTGTTTGTAAGTTAGAATGTTGTGATGGTACATACACTGGCATATATTGGCTTGTATGTACAGAGTGAATGTATGAGACTTGTATATTGTGGCTTATTTCTTATGTACATTTTGGAAAGGCTTTTATATTCAATGTTCTGGTAAGTCGGAGTATGCCTGCATTTCAAATACAAGCTACTCTGATTCGTCAGGCTTTAGGACTTTGGAAAAAAAGGTCCAAAGTGCAGTGATTATTGAAAGTGCATAAATCCATAGCTGCAAATTACGGATCAGGTTACTAAGCTTTGAACAGTAAAATATTAAATCTGATTAATATGCACTTCTGCACTTTAAATAATCATAGCACAATTGGGCTCGGTTAAGACTTGTGAGCATTCCGGTAACCTCGTCACTAGCACGACCTTATTAGCCAGATGACAACAGGTTCCTCCAGCTTCTTGAAGTGGAAAAATGTGCATCCAGAAGAGAGATTTTTAACTTCCCACTCCCATCCCACAATGCATTGCCTAGGCCTTATTAAAGCTGATTTCTACGTTTCGTGTCAAGTTAAATAGTTTGTTTGGACCAAGATGTGGTCCAAATAAACATTTTCTTTCACCAAGTACTGCAGTGTCGCTAAGCACTGTATTTACTGCATGTATCTTCAGTTACATACAGTTTACAGTGCTGGGTTGCAGCTATGAGACAAAGAATTTCCATCTCGCACCTTGAACAGACTGGAGTTCTGAGCGGTGTTCAGCCATTCATAGGCAGCTTTGTATTCTGTGAATGAATCCCAAGCTTCCTCTGATTGGTAGAGTCCGACAGTGTAGTGTCGTCAGCCTGCCCCCCTGACATCCCACACCTGGAACAATGCAGAGTAGGTCTGAGGGTTGCTCAGCCATTTATAGATAGCTTTGTATTCTGTGAATGAATACAAAGCTTCCTCTGATTGGCTGGGTTGGGCGGATAGACTGATGTTGCATTCTCCAACCCAGCCAATCAAAGGAAGCTTTGTATTCATTCACATAATCCAAAGCTCCCTATGAATGGCAGTGTGCCGCGTAGCCCGACTCTGTATTGTTTGGAGTGTGAGACTGGAAGTGTCTGCCTCACAGCCGCAACCCAGCACTGTGTACTCTTTGTAGCTAAAGGTATATACAGTGCTTAGAGACTATGTTTCCTGTGACTTTAAATATTTTGTTTGGACCAAGCTGGTCCAAACAAACTATAGTCACAGGAAACATGGAAATCAACTTTAACTTTTCATAGTTTTAGACATTGCTGTGTATCTCCGGTCGACCGCTTATGGGGTCCTGGGACAAGCTATTTTTACTGTATGCGAGTACCTAGCAGAACCTTATTTTATAATACAGTGGAACCTTGGATTGCGAGTAATGCGGTTAATGAGCGTTTCACAATACCAGCACTGTATTTCCTAAAAGCCTAACTTGGTTTGCGAGTGTTGTCTTGCAAAACGATTCAAGGCTCGGGGCAAACCGGTGTGCAGTACCGCGTTTGGCCTGAGGTGACGGAAACAGCCAGACTGTCCTGGGATCTTTCGGGCCGTTTCCGAAGCTCTCTGGCGCCTCCCCACCTCTGCCCGCATGCGGTTTTGAAGTCGATGCGGAACTAATTATTTTTGTTTCAATTGCAGAAATGTTGGATTATGCTCCTAATCCAAGGTTCCACTGTATATCCAAAAGTTTAGCTGAGGTGAAAGGGCATGCTAGTGACAAGTTTGCCTGGCTGTCTTGTCATGATCTAATGCAAATACCAAATATCATTGCCTGTAACACTTTTCTACATAACAACAGATTGTGATTTTCATGCAACCTTTTTGTAGCTTGTATTTCAGCGTTCAGGGCTATTTGCGGCTCCAGAGTGCTGCAAGCAGGCAGCCCATTCCTGTCTGTGTGGATGCAGCGGCTACATGGACACAGCCGATTGTTCCAATTTGAAGCCATGTGGGTGAAGGCCTCCAAATGCAGACAGTGTATGTTCAGGGCTGCTCACCCATATGGCTATCAAAGTGAGAGGAGCAGCCGCTGTGTCCCCAAAGACATGAATGGGCTTTGTGCAACACCTGGAGCATTAAGCTGCATAAATACATGGGCACAGACTATGGGGGTCAACTCCCTCGTGAATGAGGCCTCAATCAAATTTCAGTTCCATGTAAATATATTTTTAAGTGCCTGTTTTCCTGTTCTAGAAGTTCCTGAATTTTTCCAAATTGTATGTATTTATTAAATATTACGCAACCTCTCAATATTTATTTCCAGGTTGTACATTGGACACCAACATCCGATGTTCTTACCGGATGGTTTTTTTTGTACACAGTCGTAATATTTACATGTGTTAAGACTTGAGAACACCCATTATTATGTTTTATTTTTTTGCCAATCCCAGGTTCTTAGGGCTAGTTTACACTTTGCCTAAAAACAAGATTTCGGACACACATTGTTAAAGCTCCCTGAACGCCAGTCAAAGCCCCGTCACTAAATAAAATGGTTAGCTTACAGTCCTGTTTACACCTTGATTTTACTTAGTGCTTTGATGCAGCTTTGGTAGAGCTTCAAACAAGCTTTGCCATAGACTTCTATGGAGTCTTTGAAGCACCACTGAAGCTACATGGGGTATAATTTTTGAAGCAAAAGCAAGGTGTAAACAGGACTGTTAGCTAACCATTTTATTTAGTGACCAGAGCTTTGACTAGCGTTCAAAAAGTTTTAACAAAGTGTGTCCAAAGCCTTGTTGACGCCGAAGCAAATGTAAATGATCCCTTACTGCTCCTAGATATCTGCAGCATTATTAAGTCTAGACTTCAGACTTTTTTTGATCATTGAATATATAAGCCTTTTCTATACAGGGTGGTTTGTACTAATGCAAAGAAGCTGCTCAGCCAGGCGGACGTAGAGAAAGGCATGAGCAATTAATTTCCTGCACAAATACCATCATACTGTTGTGACCGAAACAGACACAGAGGGGTAAAATAAATAATTTAGTGAACTGTGACTTAGCTACAGTACAAATCCCAGAGCTCAGCTTTAAAGGATAAGTTCACTTTAAAAAAAAAAAAAAAAATGCACATTTATTTGCAGGTAAAAAAACGTGCATTTATTATTATTATTGTTGTGTTTATTTTTATTTTTTGGGAGCCTGTAAAGCATTGTGCCAGCAATCAGTAGATCCCTGGTGCCATGCAGGTCTCCTGTAGACCTGTCAGTGTACCTGTGTGCCTGCATGGGCAGGCAGATACACTGAGGGAAAGAATCGATGAACTATCACGGCACTCCACAGCCCCGTGGTATTTTATTGAGAACTACAAGCCAACAGCCACAAAGGATGTTGGGGCTTGTAGTTTATACACAGCTGGTTTCCAAAACTGACAGTATGGGGAACTCCTCCCAGTACTGCTGTAAGGCTGCATTCACACCTAGGCGACACGATACGCCGCGTACGCGGCTTATCTTGCCGCCTGTAGATTAAACTTTTTTTTTTCTTTCTTTAACATTGCGGTCTATGAGCAGATGGTAAGTGGCAAGAAACAAGCCAATGTCGCCTGAAAAAAAGGGTCCAGGACTTTTTTTCAGGCAACAGGCGTGGAGATGTGAACCATCTCCATAGACCGCAATGTTATTTCACATCTCGAGCGACAAGAGCGTCGGGCGACCGGCGCCTTATGGGGGGGGTCGGGCAGCGGCTGCAGCACCCTAAAAGCGTGTGGAAAATGTAACATGTTCCCAAAAGTGAACTTATGGCAGATCTACTGTTAATGCTTATTCCTTGGCTGTCATTTTTCAGTTAGTAGAGACATGCATTGGGTTACTCCCTTATAAAACATTAACTATTTTTGGAATGCAAATGCTTCTCGCCAGATGTAAGGAACACATTGAAGTAGAATAGTGGAATGTTGATGCAGAAAAATAATGTTGCGAATTGAAAATGGTTTTAGTGGCCCTGGAAATGTGCAGTACTAGAATAGCTCTGACAGATGGTAAGTGGCAAGAAACAAGCCCTGGTATACACAGACCCTAAGCCATAAAAAGGCCCCAATCCTTGGGTGTAATTTACATAGTAGAAAAAATAGTAATTTTATCCAAATCTCAGGTCTTTTTGCTATTCTGTCCGCCTGGCTTAGTATCTTCATACATAGAAATAAAATGGGACAACGGTGGCAGTCATTTTCTGAGATGAAGCTGAATATTCGGTTTCCTAATAGGGCTTGAAACGCAAAGCTTTGTTATGTATTCTTCTCATTCAATATGCCCTTTAGTGACCAAATAGATAACAGCTTCATTTAAATACCTGCCTAGCCCAGAAAATACCAAAATGAAGGGAAAAATGTGATCTGCTTATGAACATGTACCTACCTTAGTGATCAGCTAGGAATATGATAATTGTAAAGTGATTCAACAGCAGAGCAAGGATTCTGTGTTTATTAAAGCGAGTCATGTTCTCACTAGTCTGTACAACACAGAATCTAAGTACGCCATTGTATTTTGGTAATGACTGATCTGCCCTCCCTATTATTATTATATAATACATGATTTATAGAGCACCAATACAGTTCTTCACAATATAAAGGGAGACTGCAGTTACATTATAATGCCAGGAAAGAGGGTTAGGAGGGTCCTACTTATGAGAGCTTTACAATCAGAAAGTAATGGACAAGTAATACAAAGAATAATAACTGGGTTGACGGAGTAGTAAAAAGTTCAGTTTATTAGGTCGAGGCAGGATAGGCTTCTCTAAAGAGATGAGTTTTCAGGCAGCATCTAAAGGTGGACAGAGTAAGAGATGGCTGAACAGATTCAAGTACAGAGTTCCTGAGGATGAGAGGAGCTCTGGAGAAATCCTGGAGGTGAGCAGGGGAGGGGGCTGTAAATTTATGGCAAGGTGTGCCACTCTGGTCATCATAATGGCTAACCAAAGATGATGCAATTTTCTTTCCTGCAAGGACGGGTTTCAGAAAAGAAAATGGCTCAATTTCCCCATCAACACATTCAGTGTTGATGTGGGAACCCCTTTCCGCTGTGTTATGTCCTGCCAGCGGGGAGCCTTCCCGGCCGGCAAAACACAATGATTCCTGCTGACGGCTATAGCTCAATGATTACTGCTGGCAGCTATAGCTCTATACGCCACCGGCAGTACTCGCATGCAAAATTCGACAAGCTGGTTGCACTGAAGTCGATTGATTGGATTCGGTACAATCAGTCGGCCCATAGATGTATTGAATCCCGGCAGGTCCCTGCTGAATCGGCTGAGATTTAATCTTTCTCTGGCCGGCTTAAAGTTGTCGGCTCTAAAACCAGAATGAGGCCAGCTCTCTTAGGCTCGGTTCACACTGCCATGATTTAGGATCCGACTCATGAGACCCCAAGTCGTGCGACATGTGAAATCCCATGTTGGTCAATGAGAGTTGTATTAATTGGCACTACTGAAGTCGCTCTGACTTTAGAAAAGGTTCCTGTACTACAAGGCGACTTTTATCCAACTTTTGCCTATAGACTTTAATGGAAGTTGCCTCCAAGTTTGATCCTCCTCTTAATTGATGTGATTTGAATCGAACATTACAAGAAAATTATCCCGGCATTCCCAGAAGTTGCTTCAAAATCACACTGAAGTCATCTGGCAAAGTCATGCAACTTTCTGGTCGCGGCAGTTTGAACCGAGCCTCAAAGGTGACTTAAAGCGGAGGTCCACCCCCCCTTCTTTTTTTTTTTTTTTTTTAAAGCCAGCAGCTTCAAATACTGCAGCTGCTGACTTTTAAAAAATGGACACTTGCCTGTCCAGCGTGCCCGCGATGTCAGCAGATGAGGCTGAGCAATCGCTCGGTCCTCAGCTGCTTCCGCCGCCATCCTCAGTGAGGGGAGCTTTGCGGCTTCACTGCCCGATTCCCCACTGTGCAAGCATGGTTATCGCCGCGCGCCGTCACCGCTTTCTCCTTGGAACAGTCTTTGCCAGAAGACAGCGGAGCGTGGCGTGACGAGGCTGGACTCCTGCGGGAGTCAGAACCCGGAAGTGGTGCAAATACCTGTCTCAGACAGGTATGTGCATCCCCCCTCCCCTAAAAGGTGCCATATGTGACACCGGAGGGATCCAAAAAGTGGAGGTTCACTTTTTGTATGACCCTCCGCTTTAATTTGCTTTCATGCTGCTGTATTTTTATAGTCCCCAGGGAGTAAAGGTGGATCTGACATTGCCAGAATACATGGTATGTTTATTCTGCAGGTTAGTAAGAACCTGATTGATTTATTTCGATCTACGGCCTACAATTGGTTGCTGTAGGCAGGCCTTATTATTGCAGGCTCCTTTTAATATCAACCAGCCTTTCTGCTCTGTACATGTGGTCAGCCTTTACCCGACCGCATTTGAATCTTTGTGTACTCCTAATTCTTCCACCCCAATAAACTGGTGGATTTTTATTCGAATTAGTTTACAATATTTAATGTTTACTATTATGTGTGGAGCATTATTGCTGTAAATATAATCACTAATTTTCGTTAATCCTTTAAAAAAAGTTAAATGTCTTCTGTCACTCTTAGCAGATGCAAGTACTTTGTTGTGTCTGTGATGACATTTTGTGTTTAGGAGCGAACACCTAACCTAGATGTATGGTCATAAATGACATTATGTACCCTTCTCTGCACTTGGCCCCCCTCCTCTTTCTGTATTTAGTATTAGGATGGATTGTGAGTGCCTTTAGAAAGATGTATGTGCTGTGAGTGCATGTTTGTCAGCCACCTTTCTCTTGTGGAAAATGTCATGTGACTCTGTGAGTTGTTAATCCCTTTCAGTGGAATAAGATGGCATTTTGCAGGAATAACATTCTCAGCCTATTCGTTTTTTTCCTGTTGCTTCTTGAAACAGGTGGATTCCCATTCTTGATTGCTGTTTCTCCCTGGTTGCAGTTTCCAAACAAACCTCATTGTGTTTTGAAATGGATAAAACGGACCGGCTGGGAAACCACTAGCTTTGGCAGATGCAACAAAGAAGCAGTTGCTATCTATCTTCTTTTAAGAGAGCCATATCAAAAAAAAAACCTAGGTGACAAATCCTAGCTAATTATGGCCAATTACTGGGTAACGAGTTAAAATTATTTTACCAGCTTTGCTAATAAGACTCTTGGTGGGAGGGGGACCAAAAACACTTGTGTCTCAAAGGTCTGATGACAGCAGCTGTTCCCTGCCACATAGGTAACGTGTTCATTGCTGATGTGGAATTCGGATGCGGTCTGTGGTTTAGGAATGGCTGCTTCTTTCAAAGACTTCTCACACAGGAGTTTTACGAACATCAGAAACAAAGAAGACCAAGGGATCTTAAAAATGTCCCAGTGACTAAACAGTCCTGGCATATTTAGTTATTGTGTGACAAAGCAAATTTTCTAATTTCTGCAAGGACTACAGTGGCATGGCTTCTTATGGAGTTCCCCCTTTAGCATTCTGTGACTTAAAGCGGAGGTTCACCCTAAAAACATGTATATAACATTACACTTGGCATACTCCCAACATTTACAGTATGCTGTTTTTTTTTGCTGTACATACTGTCTTATTCCTATTTTCCACCCGGCTTCCTGGTTCTCACTCCCGCGGGAGTAGGCGTTCCTATGCAGAGGCTAAGTGTCATGTGGGACTTTGCCCAGATGATTGACGTCTTGAGAAAAACTCCCCCCCCGGCGGATAAGGCGCGTCATGAGTTTCTGAAAGTAGCCGAACTGCAAGTCGGCTCTATACGGCGCCTGCGCAGTCAGATCTACACACGCCTTCTAGTCTGTGCGCAGGTGCCGTATAGAGCCGACTCACAGTTCGGCTACTTTCGGAAACTCGTGACGCGCCTTATCTGCCGGGGGGAAGGGATAGCGCGTTCACAACTCGAGACTTCCAGGGCTCAGGTAAGTAAAACGGGCTGGGGGGCCACAAATCTTAAGATGTTTTTTCACCTTAAAGCATAGGATGCATTAAGGTGAAAAAACATGATCCTTCACAACCCCTTTAAACTAACACTATACAGATAGATCATTCAGATCTATTACGGCTGCTTTAATACATACATAGCAACTCCTGGCTGTGGGGCAGGACGGGGTGTACTTTATTTGCCCTGTGTACTTCAGTTACATGGGTGTCAGGACAAGTCTGATCATTGGAGGAGAGCAGGCTGAGTTTCCAGCACAACTAGAGCACTGACCACGCTGTGCTCTTATGCCTAGTTTGGTCAGTTTTTATTAGGAGAGCAGAGGGACTGACTGGATCACCAGGAATTTCACATAAAGGAAGCAATACAAAGAGAACAGGAGACCTTTTCATACAAATACATGGTACAGCGGGCACATATCAGGGATATGAAATGTTGGGCTTACATATTCTGTAATGAACTTGCAAAGATGTCCGATTGGAGCTCATTGAAGGAAATCTTGCCACTGTAGTCCTAAAACACTCATCCAGTGTTTGCTATATAATTATTTTGCAGTCCCAATAGCTAAATCTGTATAACTGGACTATAGCTTTTTAGTTGGTAATTTTTGCCATAGCAATCTATGCAAGATGCCATCATAGTCCATGTAAGAGGTCATGTAGGAATCCACCTCGATCACTCCTCACCCTGTAATAGGACTTCTCAAAAATTTATAAGGAAACCGGCCCCTCCCCTTACTGTTTAACCCTTAATTTCCCACCCCCCTCCTTCAGCCAATGGAAATCTTTGTGGATGACGAGACCAAGCTGACTCTTCACGGACTCCAACAATATTACGTCAAGCTCAAGGACAATGAGAAAAACCGCAAACTTTTTGATCTTCTAGATCTATTGGAGTTCAACCAGGTGAAAAAAATTTGTTTCTTTTACAAAAGCTCTGTTTGAAAAGAAATGGAAGTGATTTACGCATGTCGTCCACGTATGTTTTCGTCACCAATCACCTCTGCACTGATTGGTTGTGAAGGGATTTCTCCAGAATAGGGACAAAGACAACAATAAAAACATGCATTTAAAGAGGTTGTAAAAGGTTTGTTTTTTATTTTCTAAATTGGTTCCTTTAAGCTTGTGCATCGTTAGTTCCCTTACCCTTTCCTTCGATTTCCCTTCTAAATGTTTTTTTTCTTTGTCTGAATTTCTCACGTCCTGTTCCTCCTCAGTAAGCTTGCCCCCATCATCCGAGCCGTTCTGGCTGGGGGATAGTCATCGTGATCGCCCCCTCCCTTGGGACTACATCCCTGTGTTCACAGCGTCTCCCCGCAGGGATGTAGTCCCAAGGGAGGGGGCGAGCACGCTGACTAACCCCCAGCCAGAACAGCTCGGATGATGAGGAGGCGAGTTTACTGAGGAGGAACAGGAAGTGAGAAATTTAGACAAAGAAGAAAACATTTACAAAAGAAACCGAAGGAAAAGGTAAGTGAACCAACAATGCACTGGCTTAAAGGAACCTATTTAGAAAATAAAAAACAAACCTTTACAACCCCTTTGACCACTTGTTGCCTACTTTCAGTGGTTATGCTGGTATGCTTGCTGCAGCATCCCAATATCATTATTTGGAGCTGACGATGCTGTTTTTTGTAAAAGCAATCCAAGCGACGTACCCGTACATTGCCCAAGTTCCAGTGTTTGTCGGAATGATTGCTGCAGCATCCTGGTATTTAGAGCTGGTGATGCTGTTTTTCATAAAAGCAATACAAGCGACGTACCCCGTACATTGCCCAAGTTCCAGTGTTTGTACCAAGGTGATGGCTGCAGCATTCCCATATTTATTTTTTATAGAGCTTGTGTTGCTGTTTTTAATAAAAGCAATACGAGTAGCTAAAAAGCCATTAGATTGCTTTTAAATGCGGCGTTAGGGGTGTTGTTGCACACTCCCCCCTGGGCTCTCCCGTCCTGATGGTTCCGCTGGCTGACCATATAGCTGATTGGGGACCGGAACAGCCTTGATCATCTCTTTAGTCAAAAGCCTCGTACACACGTTCAGATTTTCATCGGACAAAGCTTAGAACTTTTGTCCGAAGGGCATTGGCCATGAACTTGTCTTGCATACACACGGCAAAGAATTCTCAGCCAACAAACACAAAACTACATGGTTTTTCAGCGCTTTAGCGACACCCTTTGGGCAACTTCTACTAATGTTGTTGTGTTATGGTTAGCATGCGTGTTTGTACTTTGGATTTTTTTCCTAAGGACTTCTGTACACACGAGCAGATAATCCGACGGCACACATTTGTTCTCGGAAAATTTTGAAGCATGCTATCCAACGTTTGTTCTCGGAAAATCCGAAAACAATTGTCCAATGGAGCATACAAATGGTCGGATTTTCCGACAAAAGCCTGCCATCACACAATTGGCAGGAAAATTCAGATTGTGTGTACGGGCATTAAGAAACCGGAAGCAATGACTATTTTGTCACTTCTGATTTCACCCGTTGTAAACAAACCATTACTGGTTTTAAAAAAGCATTGGTTCACTGTTGGTTTAATGATCCGAACCTTTTAAGGATATAGATGAGATCTGGGGTCCTCTATCGCAGGGGTAGGCAACCTGGGGCTCGCCAGTTGTTGCCATAATGCCTCTGGGAGTAATTGTAACTGCCACCCTTTCAATGCCTCATGGGAAATATAGTTCCACAACAGCTGGAGGGCCCCAGGTTGCTACCCCTGCCATAGAGGGCATGTCACTGCCTATTGCTATCACAAGGTATGTTTCCATTGCTTGTAATAATAGAAGTGATTAAAAAAAATGTGTAAAGTGTAAAAAAAAAAATTATATAATGTTTGGAGTTTCTAAGTATTTGTCTAGCAAAAAATATAGATTTTTTACATGTGTGTCAGAAAAAGGGCTGGTCTTCAAGTGGTTAAAGAGGTTGTAAAGGTACAATTTTTTCCCCCTAAATAGCTCCCTTTACCTTAGTGCAGTCCTCCTTCACTTACCTCATCCTTCCATTTTGCTTTTAAATGTCCTTCTTTCTTCTGAGAAATCCTCACTTCCTGTTCTTCTGTCTGTAACTCCACACAGTAATGCGAGGCTTTCTCCCTGCTGTGGAGTGTTGTGCTCGCCCCCTGCCTTGGGCTACAGGAGAGTCAGGACGCCCACTAACACACAGCTCTTATCTGCAACGTAGAGAGCGTCCTGACTCTCCTGCTCGCCCCCTCCCCCCTTAAGGGAGGGGGGGCGAGCATGACACTCCACACCAGGGAGAAAGCCTTGCATTACTGTGTGGAGTCACAGACAGAACAGGAAGTGAGGATTTCTCAGAAGAAATAAGGACATTTAAAAGCAAAATAGAAGGATGAGGTAAGTGAAGGAGGACTGCACTAAGGTAAAGGAAACTATTTAGGGGGGGAGAAATTACCTTTACAACCCCTTGACTTATTTACTGTATCTGAACCAAAATAAAAACTTTGGTTGGAGTTGGGCTCATTCTGATAGGTGCTGGGACCCTTTCTCTGTGCTGAGCTGCTTTTTTCTGCATGTGCATCCAACTCGGAGCTGCGCATAGGCAGTGTCTGCAGCCATAGATGTGAATGCAGATGCAGCACCTGCACGTGAAAATTTAGATGCGATTAGGAGCGGGTGCACAGACCCAGACACTGAATCGGATCCATGCACCTGATCCTGCCTGTTAAATTTTGACATGTGTCTGTGCAGCTGCTACATTTACTTCTATGTGCTGCCTTTGTGCAGCTCCAAAGGTGGATGCAAAAACAGCTCAGCACGGAGGACTGGTCTTGGCACTCGTCTGAATGAGCCCTTAAGTGAATGTGTGCAATAAAAATGAATATTTATTGCAATAAGAAAAAAAAGGCCAGGAGGGTCGGTCCAATTCATGGAGCTCCTGCTATGTTAAGTAGAGAGAACTCCATAGGATAACAAAGGCTTCACATCGCGGTCTGAATGGGCTGTAAAATACGATGTGTAACCTAGTGGGGCATAATGGAAAGTAGCAATCTGCTCCCACTTATACCTATGCACGCGCTGGCCCACATTTAATGACGCATTCATACAATGTGGGTCGAGGTTTGGAGCCTACATTTTTCAAATCTAAAGGAATTACATGGGATGTCATAACTAATGCAGGACTGTCTAAACTTACAAACAGCAAAGTACAAAGTGTACCTATACCCAGAACTTTTGGATAGCCATGGAAAAGGTTAGAACTGGCTCCAATATCATTTTATTAAACTGGCGAGTACCAATACTTTTGGTTAGGTACTCACCAATACCCAGTACCAATACTTTTGCAGTGTGATTTGATCCCATACAAAATGTATGGACTGAAATCACACTGCAAAGAATTGCATGCAGTTTGAACAGGAATGTGGTGTGATTCTTGTTCTAAACACATGCGGTTTCCCGCACCGCTCCCGTGTGAACCCAGCCTTGTCATAGTGACGTTGAGCCTGAGTTCACACAGAAGCGGTGCAGCAAAACTTCCTGCATGATGTGTTCTGATGTTCTATCAATATGGGTCCCCTATCAGATAGTTCCTGGACTGCGAATGCGCAATCCGAGATCATGGAAATCTCAGAGAATGAACAGCTGATCCATCAGCTGTAGTTGGAGCATGTGCGGTTAACACGCCGCTTGCCCTATCAAATGGGGGACCCATCTCGATAGAACAAAGCTGCCCGCGCTCAAGCAAAATGGCAAGGGGCGGATAGTTTTATCAAAGGAGCGAATATGATTATAAGAGTCCGCACTCACTGAATACAAGAAATTTATGATGGCCAGTGCTCAATAATACACCCGACCCTTTGAAAAAAAAACTTCTGCCCCTTGCTGTTTTGCGTGAGCGTGGCCAGCGCTGTTCTATCGAGATGGGTCCCCCATCTGATAGAGTGAGCGGTGTAGATAAGCATCGGGAGAGAGCGGCATGTTAACTGCATGCTCCAACTCCAGCTGACGGAACACATTCTCCTGAGATTTCCGTGATCTCCGAATTGCGCATGCACAGTCCAGGCTGGGCACTATCTGATAGGGGACCCATAATGATAGGACACCGCCATTTCTGGCTCCTGACCCTACTGTGGACATCCGTGGCTGCAGCTTTGACTCCTGCCTCTCCCATTGCTCGCCTTCCCCCAGCGGTTCCAGCTATTTACTGGAGTCCCCATTACCCGAGCCTGCTGTACCAGATTGCCGATCCTCTGCTGTCACACAACGAAAAGCCGATCGACAGGTCTGGGGGTTTGTATGGGTGCAGCCCTAGGTAGAACCTGTGTTAGGTTTTACTGCTCTCCAAGGTTCCATTAGAGAGATTTCTCTTCTGGGGAACATTTTACTGACCAGGACGTGAGGAAAAAAGGTGCAACAGGGAAACGACAATAAATATTATTCAGGGAGACCCATTTACTTATTTTTTTGGTAGATCTAAAGTAAGTTGTAGAATTAAATGGTTAGGTGTATGGCCAGCTTTACTGAGCTGCTTGTTATAAGCTATAACGACATACAAGGCTCTTGCTCATTTGTTTACACGGCTATTTGCAGGTGGTCATCTTTGTGAAGTCCGTTCAGCGATGCATTGCTCTGGCTCAGCTGTTGGTGGAACAGAACTTCCCAGCTATCGCTATTCATCGTGGGATGCAACAGGAGGAAAGGTGGGACCTGTGATTCACTGCTTCATCTTAGCAGGAAATGAGTTGGAGTGTTGAGCCATGAAGGCTCAGAGATGTGCTCATAGGGGTGAGCTCTGGGATTATGGTTTGCACGCTCTTCATAGATGAATAACTTAAAATCTTGTGTTCACTGACAGGCTTTCCCGCTACCAACAATTCAAGGATTTCCAGCGCAGGATCCTGGTTGCCACCAATCTTTTTGGTCGCGGCATGGACATTGAGAGAGTGAACATTGCCTTCAATTATGACATGCCAGAAGACTCTGACACCTATCTGCACAGGGTATGAACTCCATGCTTCATTTTCCTGATGTAAACCCAACATGTTTTATTTATTTTTTGGATGTCACAATGTAGAGAATAAGATCTCCTATTGTCTGTGCCCAGTCTTGCCACACAGAGTTAATCCAGCTCTGAGCAATCCTCTTTTATTGTTCAGTGAAATAAAACGGACTTGCAGAGAAAAATCTAAGTCCCTTGCTGTGAGTGACAGGTTATTTACATATCTCATGCACTAGCCTGGAGACAGGCATTATTTTTTTATTCCCACCCCTTTTCTGAAGTTATGTGGTTAGTTTTCTGGATTTTGACTGGATGTTAGTGATCATAGCAGAATTTAGTATAAGGAATACACAGGAAAAAAATGCATGTTGACAAGGGGAGTGTAGAGGTGGGCGGAGAGTCTACAGACATCACAGCTCCACCCATGAGCTCCAGACAACAGACCCACCCACAGAATCTGCAGTTTTTCAGTTCTTATAACAGACAGAGGGGAGACATCTGACAGGTAAGGATACATGCAGGAGGCATCTATATCCTTATAGATCAGCACTATGGCAGTAGTTTAGAAAGGATGAGAGTGGCTTTACACCCACTTTAATGACAAACGGAACAGGCCAGACTAGTGTTCTTGTATGGTTTAGGATATTTGAAAAATTGCAGATTGGAGGCCCTTCCAGCTCCGGATGCTGAGTCTAATTTTTTAAAAGTGTTAGAGAATTTGTCACTTTTCCCATTCATGGCAAAATGACAGGTTCTCCTATAAGGGCTCATACCTTGTGCTCCCCGCTACTCTGTTGGTGCCCTCTCCAAATATGCAGCTCTTGCAGATATAGAGGTGTATGTGATCTCCTTCAAGGGTGTAGTGCTCAGGCCTAGATAGACAATCTAGAAACAGTGGGCCAGATTCACATAGAATTAGATTCTCGTAGCGTATCAGAAATACACTACGCCGCCGTATTTTACCTGGCTCTACGTGGAATCCAGGTAGATTTTGTCCAGTAAACGACGGCGGCGTAGTGTATTTCTCCCGGCGCAATCCATCTACGGGATTAGGGGGCGTGAAGCATTTAAAATAGGCGCGTTCCCGCGGCGATCGAACTGCGCATGCTCCGTTCAGAAATTTCCCACCGTGCATTGCGCGAAATCACGTCGTTACGTCATTTTTTCTTGAGTAGCGTCGTTAACGGACATTCCTATTCCCGAACGAGTTACGTAAAAAAAAAAAAATTTTTTTTAAATTCGACGCGGGAACGACGGCCATACTTAACATGGGCTACGCACCGTTAGACCAGCAAAAAGCTGGTCTAACAGTACGTAGAAAAAAATAGACAAAAGCGATTGCGAAGACCGCTCGTATCTTCGTGGATCGCTGTAAAAACTAATTTGCATATCCCGACGCATGAAAATGACGCGAACTCCTCCCAGCGGCCGCAAAAATATCGCAGCGTAGATCCGAAGGCTTACGAAGACGTAAGCCTCTCGGATCGAAGCCCGAAGCCGCCGTATCATGGTTTGAGGATTCAAACTAGTGATACGGCGCGCAAAATTTGAAAATACTCCCGTCTAACACCAGTTAGACAGGCGTAATTGCTCTGTGAATCTGGGCCAGAGAGATTTGTGTTTCCACTTACTGCACTGAACGTATAATCAGCTTCACAGAACACTGACGTATTTCATATGTTCTCTGCCCATGTTGGCTGATTTGCAGCTATCCCTGGGATCATGCACTAGGGCAGGGGTCTCCAAATTGCGGACCGAGGGCCAGATGTGGCCCTTTGCCACCCTTTATTTGGCCCTTGGGCCACTATTCCTCCCTATGATATGAGGCACTATTCCTCCCACTGGCACAAACAATGGAGCACTATTTCTTCCACTGATACCAATGATGGGATACTATTCCTCCTTCTAATAGGGGCACTATTCCCCCTCCTCCTATTGACCACCAACCCTAAGACCATATTTATTCTAACTGATGCTGGGCCCAGGACTTTTTATACCCTGGCTGGCCACAATCCGGCCCTTCTAGAGTCGGAGAAACAGTAAACTGGTCCTTTGTTTGAAAAGTTTGAACACCCCTGCACTAGGGGATGCACAAGCTTCAAAACATAAGGGAAGCACACAACTAACGCAGTGAATAATAAACTAAGAGAATAAATAAAATGCACTCGCATTAATCAGATCAGGTGTGCACCTTTCAACATCTCACATGAATCACTGGCCAGGATTTTTATGTGATCTAACATGTTTCATAACAGTCTCTTTCTCACTGCAAGCTGTGCAGTGTGTATAGGATTGCTGACCACTCCCCAATCGAGCTTTCTAATGGCATTAAGGTGAAAAAAACACCTTGTACTCTCCGCCCCCCGAGCCCCCTTTTTACTTACCTGAGCCCCGAAACTCCATGGGCGTGATCCCATGTTGCTTTCCCCCAGATCCTGTGGGCTCTTCATTGGATGATTAATAGCAGTGCAGCCATTGGCTCCTGCTACTGTCAAACAAATCATTGGGCGCCGGGGGGCAGGGCCGAGTAGCACACGGGAGGGCACTCACAAGCTAACCCCCTTGGTAGAGCGCTTCCCAGAGGGTGGTTAGCTCTTGCGGGGAGGAGCTGAGACAGCCGCCAAGGGAGCCCAGAAGATGTGGATCGGGGCTACTCTGTGCAAAACGAACTGCACAATGGAGGTAAGTATGATATGTTTTTGTTATAAAAAAAAAAAAGGAACCTATAGGGGTTTGTTTACTAAAGGCTAATCCACTTTGCACTACAAGGGAACTTGGAAGTACACTTGGAAATGCAGTCGCTGTAGATCTGAGGGGGACATGCAAGGAAAATAAAAAACATAATTTTTGCTTGTACATGATTGGATGATAAAATTAGCAGAGCTTCCCCTCATTTAAGATCTTCCCCTCATTTAAGATCTTCCTCTCAGATCTAAAGTGACTGCACTTCCAAGTGCACTTGTATTGCAAAGTGGATTTGCTTTTAGTAAATCAACCCCATAGTGTCACTTTAAGGAGTAAAGCCCCATACACACTATCAGTTTTCCTGAAGGTTTTTCTCTTTAGGATTACCAAAACCATGTAGTACAAGGGCCTGCCTGATTGCGTTCAATTTGAAACTCTTAGGCCGCGTACACACGGAGGGACTTATCCGACGGACCGTTTCCAGCGGACATGTCCCCTCCGGATTTTGGTCCGATGGCGTGTACACACCATCGGATCAAAATCCCCTCCGGCAGAAAGCGCGGTGACGTGGCGGTGACGACGACGCCACGTCACCCCGCCAGGAAGAAAAATACTTCCGTGCATGCGTCGAATCCATTCAACGCATGTGCGGGAGGATATATCCGCTGGTGAGTGTACTGACCAGCGGACATGTCCTGAGCGGACAAATTTTAAAACAAATTTTAAAATTTTAAAACATCGCTAGCCCATACATACGATCGGATTTGTCTGCTGAACTGGTCCGTCGGACCAGTTTGAGCAGGCAAATTTGATCGTGTGTACGCGGCCTTAAGGTTTGACCTCATATTAGATGGTTTTGGTAAACCTGAAGAGAAAAACCAGCAGGAAAATTGATAGTGTGTATGGGGCTTGAGCCTCCAAGGGCTATGACTCCTACATTCATGAGGAAGTAACCAGTGCGGTTACATTTGCAGACCAGTTATTTTTTAAACTTCCATGTTTTTTTTTCTTTTCCCCATCACTAGGTGGCACGTGCTGGTAGGTTTGGGACGAAAGGTCTGGCAATCACGTTTGTGTCGGATGAGCAGGATGCAAAAATCCTAAACGAGGTTCAAGATCGGTTTGAGGTCAACATCAGTGAACTGCCTGATGAAATTGACATCTCTTCGTACAGTGAGTGTTATTTACCAATCATTTGTGCTCAGGGCTGCTGTTAGAAATCATGGGGCCCCGTACAGACTACCTGAAGGGGCCCCCTTTAATCCCGCCCTCAACCCCACCCCAGGCCCCTCCCTCCACCTCTGCAGATTTTTCACCATTTACATATGCACACACAATCATTATGGCTTATCAGTACAGGGGGACAGAGACGGTTTAATATTTTTTTATTTTTTATTTTATTAACAAAAAATGTTTTCACTGGGTCTTTCATTTTTTTGTATTTCTTTTATTGCTATCAGAAGTAATGAACAACATCCCTAGTTATTGCATGGGGCAGTGACAGGTCCCTGGAGAGATCCGTGGTCTATTAGACCCCATATCTATCCTCTGGCCTTCAAAGCATCTGATCAAACCCAGATCGATTTGATCAGTTGCTTGTTTAAGCCGGTAATTGCTCCTGGTTTCTGACAGCACACAGTGGGAGGAATTACATCAGTGCTACTCACTGTGTCCCAGGAACTGGATGCTTCCACTCACAGAACCCGATTGCATTGGAGAGCCCAGCAAAGGTGGTGGAACCCTCTTACTTACTACTAATTTTTACTTTGTGCAGAATCGCTGGGGCTAAAAAATGATATCTTGATCATCGCTGTAGCAAAGATCAAGATATCACCCTTACAATCCAGCAATGTACCAGTACGTCGCTGGACAGGAAGTGGTTAAAGGGAAGTGGTTGGGGGGCACATGTTTACTGCCCCCCCAAATGCAAGTGTACATCAACATCTCACTGCATCTTCACCAGCATTAAGAAAATCACACAGCCAGCACAGACAGCATGTGTTCTGTCATGGATCTGTCAGTGTCAAATGGCTTTTGGGTTCTGACTTTGGCTGTACTGTGCGTTACAAACTATAACCCAGTACAGCCATAACAAAGTAAGCACCCAACAGCAATATGACACTGTGACAGACCATTACAGAGCACATGCTGACTGTGCTGCCTGTGTAAGTATCATAATTCTAAATAAACTGTAACTTGCCATGCTGTGTGTAAGCAATACACAGTGAGGAGTCTATCCTCTGTGCATCACTCACTGTGTGCTCTGCAGCCACGGTGCCTGGGTTCTTGCTCCCTTGTCAGCCAGAGACATACCTGTTGTCTCATCTCTGTCTCGGCAGTCTGCACATGAGGAGTTGAGCACGGGAGGCGGAGCGCAGCATCATAGTATCACTCCACCAGGGAAGGCAGTGAGCAGCAGTGGCCAGGACTAATTAAAAAGAAGAGTAATGTGAGGTAAAGTTTTATGTACATCCGCCCGAAATGCAAGAAATAGTCCCACCACTGCGTCACATCCTGGGCCCCTCTGATGACTTGATGGGGCCCAGGAAAATGTAATTGCAGCCCCTTACCTTAGCAAGTAGTAGCGGGGGAAGAAGGTGAAGTTTAGAAAGCTCTATTTTTTTTTTTAATAGGCAAAAATTAACTGTAAAGTTGCCCGGGAGCCCCCTGTGGAGCTGCTGGGGTCCGGGCCCAGTACAACAGGGCTGCCTGTACTGCCCTATCAGCGGCCCTGTTTGTGCTCTGTAACATCTTCTCTATGGTGCCCAAATACATTTACATTTCTTCTGTTTCGGTTACATGTATGGAAAGTGGAAGCATTTCTGTATATTTTTTTGAGATAATGAAAATATCTTCAAATGAAGAAAACCCTCCAATGATTGAGTCCTCTAAGTGGAATGTGATTAGGACATCCCTTATGATTTTTCTTTTCAGCTCTTAACTATTCACATGTAAACTAAAACCAATCTATGAATATCTTTTGAAGTTCTACTGGTAGTAATAGTAATGATTTCTACAGACAAATGTGGGGGTATGGTGACATATTGGGGAAATTGTGTGTGTGGGGGGTCTGTAATAGTGAAAAGGTTGGAGACCCCTGAACTAATTGATTTTTCTCAACTGTATCAGTTACCATTTCTGTACAATATCAGTCTACTCCCCATTTGTAATAAATCTTTCCCTTTACCTGTTTTCCAGTTGAACAGACCCGGTGAAGCCCAGATCTCTCCATCGACAAGTCAGTGTGGCTGCCGAACGTGGTACACACCCGTGGTTCCTCTTGGCACTGGTTTGGGGGAGGCCGCCAACCGCTAAACTGTTTTAAAAAGGAGCTTGGTAATTGAATGCACCCAGTCCGTGTCCGTGTTTAAACAGGCAGAATACTGCTGAGATTATTGCACCCCTTCCCTTCTGCTCAGCACCGTGGACTTGCAGAACCTCTGTCATCGTTTTACCAACAAGGAACTGATTTTCGGTTGTGCAGGGTTTAAAACGAAGAATGCAAAAAAAACAAAGTTGCATTCAATTTGAAAATAAATGTTCCGTTTGTCTTATATGGTGTATTAGAGGGCTTTACGGAATGCAATGAACCTTTTTCTGTAAAGAATCAGAGTGTTATGTGGAAATTTAGAGTTTAATGCCTGTGATTTGTTGTAAGACACTAAGATACTCAGCCCTGGTTGTTTTGGTTCTTTTATTTTTTATATAAATATCAGCTTTTTGTTTAGTTACCATTCTCTGCATAAGTGACCAGTGGTGTCACCAATTCTTGTATCGTGACTTCTTACACCATGTCACAATAAATACCAAATGAAAAAGTTTGAAGTATGTGATCTTTCCTCTCCAATGCCTTGCACTTGTACCACCTCAACCACTTAAAGCGGAGGTTCAACCTAAAAAAAAATTCTAACAATACATTGAGCCGACTGATTAGACTGCTAATCTGGCGTTTTTTTTTTTTTCCATACATACCTCGTTAGCGCTGTTTCATCCCTCGGCTTCCGGGTATGATTCTTGCGGGACTGGGCGTTCCTAGTTGATTGACGTTCTTCCGACCGGCGCATACTGCGCGTCACAACTTTCCGAAAGAAGCCGAACGTCGCTGTGCAGGCGCCGTATAGAGCCTACCCATTCGCAGAAAGACTTCAATTTTATCAATGAATTTAAGGCTTCCTCTAAATTGGCTGAGGCAGATGGATGATGTCATGATCTCCCATAGCCAATCCAGAGGAAGCCATGTATTAATAAGGTCATTACTATACTGAGGCCTCCACTAATTGTAAATAGAAATATGAATTGAATTGTGTTATAAATAAATCCAGACAAATACTCTATACAAACAAACGGGAACTGCCATGGCATCATTCTTGGCTATCCTGGTAGCTGAAAAGAGTTGTAAATAAAAATTTTATTTTTGCTGAAATGACTGTTTACAGGGTATAGAGACATAATAGTTAACTGATTCCTTTTAAAAATGATTAAAATAGATAAAAATCAATCATATAATGTGCCTACAGTTTCTAGTTTAGTTTTTGCATGCTGTTTCCTGCCTGTGCTGTACAGAGCCACAGAGCCAATAAACTAAACTGATTGGTGCTGAGGGGTTTTAGACACACAGTAATCACACCTCCTTAATTGGTGACCACAGAGAGAAAGCTCCCAGGACTGTGGTTATCAGGAAACAGACAACCAGGAAGTGTGGAGATCAGAGAAGAATTACAGCAATTTGAGAGCAAAAAACGAACAATGAGGACATAAAAACAGCACTGCATTAAGATAAAGGAAGCTATTAAGATTAAAAAAAAAAATCCTTTACAAACCCTTGAAGCTATATTCTGTCCCCTGGAAGCATTTCTGCTCAGGTAAGCCATACAGTCCTTGGCATGTTAATTGGTGGTGTGTTACAGTCCTTGGCATGTTAATTGGTGGTGTGTTGCCCCTTTCCTAAAGCCAAAACATTAGGAAATATGTTTTTTTTTTTTAAGTGGAGGTCCGCCCTAAAAAAAAAAAAAATCGTACAAAATGTTTTATTTATTTTTCTCTTATCGTCCATGGATGGACACAGCCTTCTCAAGTCTTGACAAGTGGGTTATTTTCCTGTTCACAGGAGAGGACTAGGCAGAACACGTTAGATAATTATATACAGGTTACTTTAACAGAGTTGAACTACCGGCTGAGTGACAGGCTGGATATATAAATCCTTGTAGTCTCCTCAGTCTGGCCAGCGAGCGTGAGCATACCATTGCTAAGGGCCGGGTCTGCCATGACATACCCCATGACTCCTGGGGTGGCCAGTGGGCTTTCTGCTACAGGGTACACATATGACTGGGCTGTGGTGTTTTCTCACTCACAGTGGACCGGGCCGACAGCTACTCCGTACCATCAGTTGTGGGTCTGTCAGGGATGCGCCAGCAAGGACGGGTAAGTACGGTTCCTCCTGCCTCGGCAGGATGGAACAGCTGAAACATATTGTCCCCCTTTCCCTGGACACACATTGATAACTTCCTGCCTTTTCCAAAAAGAAAAGAAAGGGCCCCTTGCTATGTGTTACTCTTGTGTTTTATTTCCCCTGTTTATGATATCCAGTGAACTAACAAACAAAAAAAAATTCCCTTAAGAAAGGAGCAAAATAGCTCCTTATGATTTGTGTCCTTATACCTGTATATAATATCCAGTGAACCCCTTATAGTGGGAAAAGGAAAGAACCCAAGCCCTACCCTATTAAGAAAGGTGCTAAAAAGCCCCTTATTATATGTGCCGTTATATAATATCCAGTGTACCATTAATAATGATGGAGGCAGCTTGCTAGCGCCTTAGTGTATAATACTATTGTGTTTTATTACCCCCAGGGCCGATCCTACCCGGGGTGCACAGGGTGCAATGCACCCAGGCGCCACAGAGGTGAGGGCGCTGAAGTGCCAGAGTGCTTCCCTCAAATCCCTCTCCTTGTTTGTGTAGCGCGGCGCCGGCGGCTCTCCCCGCCGCAGCCGCGTGTGTCCTATACGGCTGTCAGTGTCCCCCCTTCCTCCTCCTGTTAGAGAGGGGAGTAAGGAATCCGGAGATCGGAGCGGCTGTCTGTGTGGAGAGATGCTAGCTGCTCAGTGACATCGCTAAGGGGACGGTCCATCATGCCTGACATTCTGCTCCTCTCTGTGTCATAAGAGGACTCCTGTCTGCGGCGATCTGTGATCCACCCGGGCGGCGCGGTTGCACACTGTCCCCTCCTCTGCAGCTGCCGCCCGGGTGGATCACAGATCGCCGCAGACAGGAGTCCTCTTATGACACAGAGAGGAGCAGAATGTCAGGCATGATGGACCATGTGTTTTTAGGAGTCTGCACTAATGAGGGGGGGGGGGGGGATTGTCCTAGGGGGTCTGTACTAATGGGGGGGGGGGAGGGAGTCTGTACTATTGGAGGGGTTTGTCCTGGGGGTCTGTACTGATGGGGGGTTTATCCCGGAGGGTCAATACTAATGGGGGGTTTATCCTCTGGGGTCTGTACTAATGGGGGGGTTTGTCCTGGGGGGGTCTGCACTAATGGGGTGGTTTGTCCTGGGGGGTCTGTACTAATGGGGGCTTGTCCTGGACGTATGCACTAATTGGGGGGCTTTATCCTGAGGGGTCGGTACTAATGGGGGTGTTTGTCCTTGGGGACTGTACTAATGGAGGGGTTTGTCCTGGGGGTCTGTACTAATGGAGGGGTTTGTCCTGGGGGACTGTACTAATGGAGGGGTTTGTCCTGGAGGTCTGTACTAATGGAGGGGTTTGTCCTGGGGGTCTGTACTAATGGAGGGGTTTGTCCTGGGGGTCTATACTAATGGGGGGTTTGTCCTGGGGGTCTGTACTAATGGGGGGTTTGTCCTGGGTGGGTCTGCACTAATGGGGTGGTTGGTCCTGGGGGGGGAGTCTGTACTAATTGGGGCTTGTCCTGGGAATATGCACTAATGGGGGGTTTATCCCGGGGGGGGGTCAATACTAATGGGGGGGTCTGTACTAATGGGGGACTTGTCCTGGGTGTATGCACTAATGGGGGGGGGGTTTATCCTGGGGAGTCGGTACTAATGGGGGTGTTTGTCCTGGGGGTCTGTAATAATGAGGGGTTTGTTCTGGGGGGTCAGCACTAATGGAAGGGTTTGTTCTGGAGTCTGTTCTAATGGTTTTTTTTCCTGGTTGGGTCTGTACTAATGGAGGGGGGTTGTCCGGGGGGGGTCTCCACTACTGGGGGGGGTGGTTTGTCCTGAGGGAGGTCTGTACTAATGGAGGGGGGGTTTGTCCTGGGGGGAGTCTATACTAATGGGGGGTTTGTCCTGGGGGAGTCTGTACAAATGGGGGGGGGGTTTGTCCTGGGGGAGTCTGTACTAATGGGGGGGGTTTGTCCTGGGGGGAGTCTGTACTAATAGGGGGGTTTGTCCTTGGGGGAGTCTATACTAATGGGGGGTTTGTCCTGGGCGTCTGTCATGGGGAGTTTGTACTAATAAAGGGGGATTGGTTTGTCCTAGGGGTCTGTACTAATGAAGGGGTTGTTCTGGGGCAGTCTTTAACCACTTGACCACTGGGCACTTAAACCCCCTTCCTAACCAGACCAATTTTCAGCTTTCGGTGCTCTCACAATTTGAATGACAATTACTCAGTCATACAACATTCTACCCATTTGAAATTTTTGTCCTTTTTTTCACACAAATAGAGCTTTCTTTTGGTGGTATTTGATCACCTCTGGGTTTTTTATTTTTTGCGCTATAAAAGAAAAACGACTGAAAATTCTGTAAAAAAAAAAAAAAAAAAAAAACGTGTTTCTGTCATATTAGTGGGTTATTTCTCACACACAGCATATGCATACCACAAATTACACCCCAAAACACATTCTGCTATTCCTCCCGAGTATGGCGATACCCAGCGTGGCCACATACAGAGGCCCAACATGCAGGGAGCGCCATCAGGCGTTCTGGAACACCCAGACCAATTCTGACATTTCTCTCCTACATGGAAAAATCATCATTTATTTGCTAGAAAATTACATAGAACCCCAAAACATTATATATGCTTTTTTAGCAAAGACCCTAGAGAATACAATGGCGGCCGTTACAACTTTTTATCTTGCACGGTATTTTCGCAGAAATTTATTGAACGCGTGTTTTTTAAAAAAAACTGTTTTGTGCTTAAAACAAAACAAAACAGTAAAGTTAGCCCAATTTTTTTTCAAAATGTGAAAGATGAAGTTACGCCGAGTAAATAGATACCCAACATGTCACACTTCAAAATTGCGCACACTCGTGGAATGGCGCCAAACTTCGCTACTTAAAAATCCCCATAGGCGGTATTGCAGAGTATTGGGGTATTGCAAAGTATCATGTAGGGTATTGGGGTATTGCCGAGTATTGGGGTATTGCCGAGTACTGGGGTATTGTTGGGTACTGGGGTATTGTTGGGTACTGGGGTATTGTGGGGTATTGTTGGGTACTGGGGTATTGTTGGGTACTGGGGTAATGTGGGGTATTGTTGGGTACTGGGGTATTGTGGGGTATTGTTGGGTACTGGGGTATTGTTGGGTACTGGGGCATTGTTGGGTATTGTTGGGTACTGGGGTATTGTGGGGTATTGTTGGGTACTGGGGTATTGTTGGGTACTGGGGTATTGTGGGGTACTGGGGGATTGCTGGGTACTGGGGGATTGCAGAGCTGGGATGGATTGAGGGATGGCTGGATCTGTGACTGCATTCGTCACAGATCCAACCACAGCTCAGCTGCTGACACCCCGCCCCCCCTCCCCCTCTCCTCGCACACTGTACCGAGCGGTACAGAGAGGAGAGGGAGGAGAGGGAGAAACCGGCGTCATCAAATGACGCCGGTTTGTTTACAAGTGATCGCGCCGTCATTCGACGGCGCGATCACGTGGTAAACGGCCGCTATCAGCGGCAATTTACCGTGATCCGTGATGCGCCGGGCCTTCTAGACCCGGCGAGCACGGACACTTTCGCGAGCGCGTCCCAGGGGACGCGCAATCGCGGAAGTGCACGACGACGTCCCAGGGACGTCGTGTCAAAGTAACTCCACCGCGCCGTAGCAGTAAAATGCTTATGGCGCGGTGGGGAAGTGGTTAATACTGGAAGGGGGTCTGTACTAATGGGGGGTGTTTTGTCCTGGGGGTCTGTACTAATGGAGGGGGTGATTTGTCCTGAGGGGGGTCTGTACTTATAGAGGAGGGTCTGTACTAATGGAGGGGGTCTGTACTAATGGGGGGGTGTTTTGTCCTGGGGGTCTGTACTAATTGAAGGGGATGGTTTGTCCTGGGGTGTCTGTACTAATGGGGGTGGTGGTTTGTCCTGAGGGGTCTGTACTGAGGGAGGGGGTTTATACTTAGTTAGGAGTCTGCACTGACGGAGGGGGTCTATACTTAGTGGAGGGGGTCTGTACTGAGGGGCAACTATAGGTGGAGGAAGGGGGGTGACACCATGTTTTACCTCAACGGGTGACAACAACCCTAGTGATGCCACTGCAGCTGCGGGCTCTTCATTCCTCCTCCCACTCCCTCTCCTCCTCTTTGCGCGCAATGCTGTACTTGTGAGCGGCGCTTGCCAGCACAGCCACCCTTTATGTTTTTTCCCCCGCCATTATATTGGCCAGGGAAGAAAAAGGAGCAGAGAAGAGGATTGTGGGACTTGTAGTTCGAGGACTGGCAGCCCCACTGTAACAAAGAAGCTGCAGCCCACACGGCATGTTCAGCTAAATGCGAGAGAGAGAGAGAGCCAGGACCCCAGGAAAGCTTTCAGGGAAGTGCACCCAGGACTCCAGAGGGAGAGGACAGTGCTGAGAGAACACCATCAGAGAGAGAACCCCGCTGCCGTGCGCCACCAGAGGGAAAGCCACACAGCCTAGTGCCATCCCTGGCGGAGAAAGGATTGGAGTCATTGCCAGAATACAGATCTGGGCTCTACCCAGCGGAGTATCCATGGGCAATTCAGAGTGAGCTAACTCCTGATCAGAGGAACCGTTGTTGCTGTATCGCTGGTCAGGTGAGAGCCGATCGGCCATTATCTACTTATGCCAATAGGAACTGCAGTCTCTGACCATCTCCTGTATTATATCTGCAGTCTCTGACTGTCTCCTGTATTATTTCTCCAGTCCCTGACCGTCTCCTGTAATATGTCTGCAGTCTCTGACCATCTCCTGTATTATATCTCCAGTCACTGACTGTCTCCTGTAATATGTCTACACTCTCTGACCATCTCCTGTACTATAATTGCAGTCTCTGACCATCTCTTGTATCATGTCTGCAGTTTCTGCACCCAGGCGCCTGTGACCCTAGGATCGGCCCTGATTACCCCAATGTGTAGTTTCCAGTGAGCCTCAAACAACAAAGAAAAGAAGGGCAAAAAAAACGAAGGGGGAGGGTAGGGGGAAAAAAAGGGGGGGGGGGTGATGGCACTCCCCATAATACATATATATGTGCCATCAAAATATCACAATCCTCCTCCTGTTCCCCTGCCCTCGATCCCCTATAACAATATGTTTTCGGATGTAAAGAGGGTAATCTTATCTGTGTCATGTTTATGTTGTATGTTAAAATTTGTGATAATAAAGGAAAAAAGTAATTACAGGATGGTACAGCTGGGCATTCCCAGGATTAGGGGTTCTCCTGTCTACCCTGCCCTGTCGCCATTTCCCCTTCTGCCCTAGGGTCTGCTGCAACCGGGGTGTACCTGTGGGGGCGTTACTGTAGAAGCAGCGTAAGGGGGGTAAAAAGCACCCCCCCCGCCATCTTCTGGGGAATTCTCTGACTCAGATTGGGGCCTGACTGTGGCTCAGGACCCCAGTTCTGGTATGTCAGAGGATGCAGACCAGGACCTCCTTGGTGAGGAGGACCCCTTGTCCGGGTCAGTGTAAGACTTGCGAGTGTACTTATTGGTGCTGTGAGGGACTCTTAAGCTGGAAGATGCAACTGGGACTTCCACAGGGGGGTCCGTCTCCTTTGGGTCACACAAATCTAACTGCTCTGTGAAAGTTTTTCCTTATGTTACTTTCTTTAATAAGGAATGGAAAGGCCACAGAAGTCCTTTGTGGTCCCTCATGGCGGTCCATTATCGTTTAAAAAAAATGGACCTCTCCTCCGGTGGTGGACCCCCCGGTCTCTCGGCTAAATAAGGTAACCACTCTCCCGGTAGAGAGGACCCTACTGATAGGAGATCCGAAGCCGTGACCCACTTCATGTTCACCATGCTGGGGTCAGCGTTGCGACCTATATTGGCTGTGACTTTGGTGTCTCAGACACTCACTGAATGGGCAAGGATTTTGCAACAGACAGTAGAGGAGCATCAGCTTCCTCCAGAATACATAAGGCTGGCTGACCAATCGGTACAGGGCCTTGTGTATGTCTGTGATGCCACTCTGGATGCGGCCCCCTTGATCTCCAGAGCCTCTGTATCTGTGGTGGTACTGCGCCGCCTGATTTAGCTGAAATGCTGGTCCGTTGACCAAGCATCCAAAAAAGCTCTTGCAGATTTAACCTGTGGGTGGGAGGCTTTTTGGTACCTCGCTGGACGACATTATCAAGGATGTCACTGCGGGTAAGAGCACTCTCCTCCCTCAGTCCACCAAGGAAAAGGAGTCGGGCCGTAAGCCGGGTCCTTCGTTTCACACTCAAAAGCAGTATTTTCGTCAGTCAGGGCCCGCGGGTAAACCCTCCCAGGCTGACAAAGGCTCAGCTGGGGGACAGAAATGTCTCTGGGTGCGCAAGCTGAACAAACCGGCATCCAAACCCACCACTGCATGAAGTCTTGCCCCGCCCGACTCATGGGTGGGGGGACGGCTTTGCAGGTTCACAGCTCGGTGGACCTCCCTGCTCTCTGACCAGTGGGTCTGCGAGGTGGGCTCTTCGGGGTACAAGATAGAGTTTCTTTCCTATCCACCGAAGAGATTCTTTCCCTCAAGTCTCCCTCTCCTTCCGACTCCTCCGACTGCCCTACTGGGGGCAGTGCAGGACTTGCTAAGTTGCGGGGTTATTTTACACGTTCCGCAGGACGAAGGGTTTCAGGATTTTTATTTGAATCTGTTTGTGGTCCAGAAGAAGGACGGGGTCCGTCCAATCTTGGACCTCAAAGCACTAACTGCCTTAGTCGAGTAAGGAAGTTCCGCATGGAATCCATTCGTTTGGTGGTGGCTGTGCTCCATCCGGGGGACTTTGTGGCGTCCTTGGACATCAAGGACGCATACTTGCATGTCCCAATTTGAGCAAGTCACCAGAGGTTTCTGCGCTTTGCGATAGGGTAGGACCACTATCAGTTTGTGGCCCTTCCTTTTGGACTAGCGTCAGCACCAAGAAGTTTTACTAACGTGCTTGCACCGATCCTAGCTTTGCTGAGACAGCTAAGCATTGCCATCGTGGGCTACTTGAACGATCTTCTGAGAGCTGCTTCTGGCTCAGAATTAGAGGTGGATGTGTCTATAACCAGCCAGACCCTCCAAAAATTCAGGTGGGTGTTAAACATTCAGAAGTTGGTCCTGGTACCGACTCAGCGTTTGGAGTACCTAGGGTTGATTATGGACTCCTCGGAGGCGAGAGTCTTTCTTCCCCTGGAAAAATTGCAGACTCTTTAGTCTGCGGTGAAGCTGTTGGCATCCTGCAAATGGTCATCTCTCCGTTTTTGCATGCGAGTCCTGGGTCTGATGATAGCCTCCATCGAGGCAGTACCATATGCCCAGTTCCACACTCGTTTATTGCAGAGGAAGATCCTGTCCAAATGGAACAAATCTCCATTGTCTCTGGATCGTCAGTATCAGGTAAGCCACCTAGTCAGAGTCTCTCTGAATTGGTGGCTGAGATCCCCGGCTCTTTGATCCAGGAAGTCGTTTCTTCCCTTCCAGTGGACAGTAATTATGACGGACGCCAGCCTCACAGTTGGGGGGGTCCAGTCGGCACAGGGTCGCTGGACTCTAGAAAAATCCCACCTGCCGATCAATGTTCCGGAACTTCAGGCAATCAGGCTATGCCTCTCTTTGTGGTCGAGGAGGTTGCAAGGTCGCCCAAACAGGATTCAGTCGGACAACGCCACAGCGGTGGCTTATGTCAGCCATCAGGGGGGGGGACACGAAGCTCGGCTGCAGCGACCAAGGTCGCTCACATTCTAAGGTGGGTGGAAAGAAGCGTGCCGGCCCTGTCGGCCGTCTACATTCCGGGCATAGAAAACTGGCAGGCAGACTACCAGAGTTGCCAGATGCTGGACCAGGGGGAATGGTCGTTGCATTTGGAGGTGTTTCAACTCCTTTGCAGGAGGTGGGGCATACCGAACGTGGATCTCCTGGCCTCCCACCTCAATCGCAAAGTGTCGAGGTTCGTGGCCAGGTCCAGAGATCCCTGGGCAGAGGCCCCGTGGGGTCAGTATCGGCTACTTTATGCCTTTCCCCCATTGAAGTTGCTTCCTCGGCTGATCAGCAGAGTGGAGGCCGAGGGGATGCCAATGATTCTGATCACTCCAGATTGGCCCCCGGCGTCCTTGTTACGCAGATCTCGTGCGCCTGGTGGCGAATGTACCCTGGCGGCTGGAGGACCTTTTGTCTCAAGGTCCTATACTTCATCTTGCTTTAGTCGCTGGTTTTAAACGGCATGGCTATTGAAAGACAGGTTTTAAGAGACTGGGTCTTTCCGACTCGGTCCTCTTAACCATGCTAAGGGCACGGAAGTCTTCTTCCAGGAAGATCTACCATTGCACCTGGAAGGCCTACATCTCTATGTGCGAAGAGATGGGGTGGCGTCCATGGACGTATTCGGTTTCCAGGGTCCTGCTGTTTTTACAGCGTGGAGTGGATCAAAAACTTGCCTTAAGCACCATTAAGGGAGAGATTTCAGCCTTGGCTGTGTTCTTTCAGCGGCCTTTGGCGGCCCATTCTCTGGTGGGTACTTTTGTGCAGGGGGTTCGTCTTATACTTCCCCCTCTTAAACCACCTCTTCCCCTATGGGATTTGAATCTGGTGCTCTCGGTTCTTCAGGAACCTCCATGAAAACATCAGAGAGAGATTCCTCTCGACACTATCTCAGAAGGTGGCCTTTTTGGTGGCCATTACTTCTGTCAGAAGGGTTTCTGAGTTGGCGGCCTTGTTTTGCAAGTCGCCATGCTTGATCCTCCATAAGGATAAGGCGGTGTTGCGTCCGCAACCTTCCTTTCTTCCGAAGGTTGTTTCGGCCTTTCACCTGAATGAGGACATTGTTCTTACATCCTTATGTCCTCGGCTGGCGCAGGGAGATTGCGCTTCATACTTTAGACGTGGTAAGTGCTTTGCGGGTGTACCTGTCTGCTATGGCTCAGTTTCGGAGATCTGACTCACTTTTTGTGTCGGTGTCTGGTCCACAAAAGGGCCTGGCGGTCTCGTCAGCCACCGTTTCTCGGTGGATCAGGCAGACCATCATACAGGCTTATGCTCTTAGGGGGAAGGCGCCCCCCTTTCTGGTCAAGGCACATTTGACCAGGGCAATTGGTGCTTCCTAGGCTTTCCGACATCAAGCGTCTGTCTCACAGGTGTGCAAGGCGGCGACTTGGTCGTCCGTTCACACTTTTTCCAAATTTTACAGGGTTGATGCGAGTGCATCTTCTGATGCTTCCTTCGGCCACAAGATTTTGCAGGCGGCTGTTTAAAGTTGCACCTCCTCCGTTCAGGAGCTCTGCTTGTTTGGGGTGAAGTTGTTTGTTTTTACTGATACTGTTCCCACCCCTCATTTTTTGACACTGCTTGGGGACGTCCCACTTGTCAAGACTTGAGATGGCTGTGTCTGTCCATGGACAATAAGAAAAAATAGGATTTTTTTGTACTCACAAAAAATCCTATTTTTTGTACTCACCGTAAAATCCTATTTTTTGTACTCACCGTAAAATACTTTTCTCTGTCATCCATGGACAGACACAGCACCCACCCCTCCTTTTTAGTTTTGTACTGCTTGTTACGAACTGAGGCTGCATGCTGCAGGGAGGAGGGTTATGTCCCCTTGGGTGGGGCTGTTCAACTGTGTTAAAGTAACATGTATTTAATTATCTAACATGTTCTGCCTAGTCCTCTCCTGTGAACAGGAACATAACCCACTTGTCAAGACTTGAGAAGGCTGTCAGTCCATGGATGACAGAGAAAAGGATTTTACGATGAGTACAAAAAAAATCCTATTTTTTACTTACCAGAAATTGCGGTTGCTATGCGGATCTTCCTAATCTGCCTCTTCCTAGTCCAGGGCTGGTCTTCATCCTCGCAGTTTCTTCTGGGTAATGGTGTGCGCTGCCTTCGGGGAACTGAGTGTATCCCAGAGAGCAGCCACCCATTCACAAAGCGTTGTGAGACTCGAGCATGCGCAGTAGGAAACGGGTAGTGAAGGCAGTTATGGGAGTTGTAGTTCCTGAACAACCAGAGGGCCGTAGTTTGAAGACCCATGTCCTACATGACTGAATGGCCTATTCTAAAGAAGTCATTTATAAGCTATATTACAACCTGTGCTGCCAAAGCTATTTGTAGTCTACACTGGGAGCGATGGGCAACAATGCAGGATCACAACTGGGAGACAGTGATCACCCCAGAACGTGATTTATTTGTACAAGCCTCTTCATGGCATGGTTTAAAAGACTGAAAACCACTTTAAAAAAAAATGACATTACCATAAGTGCAAATTTAGTGACGTGGGTTTAGATCTACTTTAATAGACACTTACAAAACATTTGTACGAAAACAGCAAATATCTGATGACAGTGTGTTCATTTCTACGCATGCAACAGTCATTGGACGTTTCCAAAGGTCTGAAAAAGCAAAAGGGACTTTCCTTTCACCTGCTTCTCCATTGTGGTCTAGGTCTTCAGCGGTCTGTCACACCCCCTCTGCTTAATGCTCCAATCAGCAATGCTGCTCAAGAAAAGTGAGCGCTGTTGATACATTGTCTGGGGGTGGGTTTGACAGATGCGCTGCTTCCACAGGATATTTTAAACCTTGCTGCAGCAAATAAGCCTGATAAAACAAGAAACTCTCTATTATTATTGCTTTTGGAGCCTGGCTGCATTACAAAAATTGTTGATGGACTTTTAAATTAAAGTAGAACCATCAGCAAAACTTTTTTATTTTTGTTGGACAGCGCAAAGCCTCGTACACACGATTGGATTTCCATCGGAGAAATCCTTGGAATTTTGTGCGAAGGTGAACTTGGTATGCATACAGATGGCAGAACTTTTTCAGCCAACATACACAAAACAATGTGGTTTTTCAGCTCTTTAGCGCCACCCTTTGGGCAACTTCTGCTAAGGTTGTCTTGTGGTTAGCATTGGTTCGGAGCATGCGTGTTTGTACTTTGGATTTTTTTCTGACGGACTTGTGGATAATCAGACATCGCACATTTGTTGTCGGAAAATTTGAAAGCATACTATAAAACATTTTGTTGTCAGAAATTCCGACAATTGTCCGATGGAACGTATAAAGGGACTGATTATCCGACAAAACCCTTCCATCACACAATTGTTGTCGTAAAATCCAATCGTGTGTACGAGGCTTAAGAGGGTATGACCCCTGTTGGTTTATTTTTTGCCATCTGTGCCCCGTTGGAGATACTTCCTCTTCCTTCCTTTGTCTCATAGCCAAAACAGGAAGTCCCTGCAATTTAACCATTTCAGTTCCAGAAGATTTTACCCTCCCCTTTATGACTAGGCCATTTTTTGCTATATGGCACTGTGGTACTTTAATCAGTTAAGGACCACCCCATGTACATTTATATAGTGGCCCTCAAGTGCAAAATCACATACCTGTAAGTGATTCTCATGCACGGTTCTTTGTGGCGAGTGCCGCCAGAGCCTCGCTCCTGCTGTGATTGGATATAGCGGGAGCCAATCAGCAGGTCCGTCAGCCACGATCACTGGAGAGATAGAATGGTGGTCTGCCTATGTAAGCAAGGCAGACTGTTGTTCTGTCAGACAGGTAGAGAGAAATCTGTGATTCCTTCTAATCAGTAACACAGATGTCTCTCTTCCTCATTTCAGTCCATCCCCCACAGTAAGAAAACACTCATAGGGAACACGGTTAACCCTTTGATTGTCCCTGATGTTAACCCATTCCATGCCAGTGTCATTTATAGTGACAGTGATTTTTTTTTTGTTTTTTTTTAGCACTGATCACTGTATTGGTGTCACTGGTTTCCCAAAAAGTGTCAGATATGTCCGCCACAATGTCACAGTACCAAAAAATAAAATAAAAACGCTGATCGCCACGAATACTAGTAAAAACCATTAAAAAAATATATATATATATTCCATAAATCTATCCCATAGTTTGTGGACGCTATAAAACTTTTGCTCAAACCATTTAATATACACTTAGGCCTCTTTCACACTGAGGAGTATTTCAGGCGTTTTAGAGCTAAAAATAGCGCATAAATAACGCCTAAAATACTCCTTCCCCAGCATTCTCAATGTGAAAGCCCGAGGGCTTTTACACTGAGGCGATGCGCTGGCGGGAGAAAAAAAAATCTGCAAGCAGCATCTTTGGAGCGGTGAGAGGAGCAGTGTGTATACCGCTCCTTCCCATTGAAAACAATGGGAAACCGCAGTAATACGCCTCTGCAGAGGGGAGTTAATACCGCCGCAAGTCCGACGGTATAGCGCCACTATACCACCACCGCACATACTGCCCCAGCATGAAAGGAGCCTTATTGGGATTTTTATTTTTACCAAAAATATGTAGCGGAATTTAAATCGCCCTAAATTGACACTACACAGGAACTAACACTAATGCAGTGATCAATGCTAATAAAATGCACTGTCACTGTATTAATGACACTGGAAGGAAGATGGTTAACATCTGGGGCAATCAAAGGGTTACTTGTGTGCCTAGCAAGTGTTTGTGTGTTCACTGTGAGGTGCTTTTACGCATTGATGTGACAGTTTTTATTCCCTGCCATCAGAAGAGAGATCTGTGTTGTTTACATACACAGATCTCTCTCCCGTCTCCCACAAATCATTGGGCGGAAACTGGTGATCTGCCTGTAAGGGAGCCAATTAAGGCACAGGCGGGTGCACGCCCCCTAAACAGAAAAGCAGAATCTCGTTTATAGATGCACGCGATTCTGTGCAGCCGGCCTGCACTGCAGCCAGTAAAACTACAGTGTGCGGTCGGCAAGCCATTAAGGGAATCCCTTGGGGACCCCCCCAGGTCACCAGAACTAGTGTCACCATTGGAAGATTTTCCCTTTAATACTTTTCTGGGGACAACCCAAGATTTGTGATGGTTTTACTTTCACTAATAGTAAACAGGACAAATAGAGAGGGCGAATATCCCCCATAGGGTCACAGACTGCCGTCAAAACTCACAGGGGTTCTAATCCATCTCCACTCTATCCAAAACGAAAGAAAACATTTTGCCTTTAGTTACACTTTAAAAATGATTAAACATGCTTTTAAATACAGCTAGTAGTGCAAAGTAACTGGATTTGGCTTTATGTAATCCCTTCTACAGAAGACCTCATCTTAGAAGAGGAAGGGTGAGTTAGGCTAGCCAATCAGCGGTGTGCCTACACTTTTAGCTTTAATTGAACTTGTTGTCACACAAGTCTGTACCATCCATCTTTCCATGTGGAATGTTTAGGATCAAAACATAAAAAATATATATATATCCCTTGTTTTATCCTTTATAAAATAAAATAAAAATTGCAAGTATAGAAAAATCTGTTTGAAGTCCACCGTGCTCCTAACAATTCCCCACTCCTCGCTATCCCACTCCTCATGCACAAAACTTATTTTTAAAATGTTTTCTTTTATTATTATTTTTTTTAAACCGGGAAAACAACCGCCTTGCCTATCAGAGTCCTGCCCATACACTGTATAGGGAGATGCAGTTTTGTGGAGCATGACTACAGCTACAGGAAATAACCTGTCGGCTCCCGCAAGACTTTTGCAAGCCTAGTAATGATGTGGCAGGAAACAAAAGCTGTTTTTACATAAGGTAAAAGAAAAAAAAAAAGGCAGGGCTGGGAAATGCTTTAGGTCAGGGGTGCTGAACCATTTATAGAGCAATGGCCACTTAAGGCCTCATTCACACTACGATCCGTTCGGGTCCGCCTGTCAGTTTTTCAGGCAGACCCGAACGGCCGCTCCATGCATCGCTATCGAGCGTCGGATGTCAGCGGAGACATATCCGCTGACATCCGACCCTATCCGATCCGCTAAAAACAGACGTATGGGGGCCACGTCCCCATCCGTCCATGCGGATCGGATCGGGTAAGATCTGATGAAAACGGACATGCTGTCCGTTTTCATTAGATCGCTCCATAGGACACAGCGGTGCCGACAAGCTCCTCCCCACTCAGTGAGCAGAGAGGAGCTTGTCATCCGTCGGCTCAGCGGAGATCTGCAGACAGATCTCCCGCTGAGCTGGCGGGAGCAGGCGGACTCCGTCGCGACGGATTGCGACAGAGTCCGCCAAGTGTGAATGAAGCCTAAGTGGTTTGGTAACTGGTCGTGGGCCACAATGAAATGAAATGGTTCAGAATTTCACATTTTTTTTATTTAGAATAGTAAAAAAAGAAGAAGATTTTAAACAACAATCAGGATCATCATTTTCCATGGGACCAATCCCTGTTTGATGTTTACCCGCTGTTTAATCACAATCACAAAAATAAAGAGTGGATGCCACTAGTGTGAACAATGACCATTTACAAGGACTTTGCGTCTATTTCAGCGGTTGCAGGAGATAAAATTGGAAAGGATTGGTTCCTGCATATGCCGCCCCCACCACTCCTTCCATCCAAGTGTAAAACAGAATGTGAAATGGAGGTCATAAGGGCCCCCTGGAGTATGGCCACCATTGTGACCCCTGATACTACACCAGTGGGGTTTTACCTCCCCCTCCCGACTGCAAATGTAAACAACCCCCTACTGTCCTGAGCTCCGTATTCCCCTATAAGGCTGCTTTCACACAAATGCACTGAGGTTTACCTGCAACCACTGGGGCAGCGCAGTGCATCTGCGGCTTTCCTGTGGGTTAGCTGCACTTTGCCAGACTTCTAATATATATTGCGGGTGTGGTGAACTTTCTGAAAGTGCACCAAAACTCCTGCATTCATGAGTTTTGATGCTCTTTTAATAAGCACATCAAACCCGCAGGATACTATACAAGTCCATTGCTCAGTGCAGCCAACCCGCAGGTGTACTGTGTCGCACCCATGGATCAGTGTGAAAGCAGCCTAATAGTTAACCCTTTTATAGGTCCCAATATGCCCATTACAAAAAGCACTGTGTATGTTTTGTTTATTACACTTACACTGACCTTCTTTTCCTCCAATAGCTTTTGCTAGGTTTGCTCTCCAGGCTGCTAGAAAGGTCCCAGGCGAAGTGCATTTGGCATCAATCCACCTAGGACGGGTCGGCGCTACTGAAGAAGGATCCGCTTATGCAGCTCCAGCTTCCTCCTCTGCCGGCTTCATGCACTCTGATGCTCTGGGATGGTGGGTCAGCAACCCATTGATTGCAATCTGGGCTTGCTGATCTCCAATGCCAGAGCATGGAAATGCGCTTCCCTGGTTTGAGGTCGCAGGCCACATCAGAGGGTTACATGGGCCACACGTTTAGCACCCCTGCTGTAGAAGAAGGTTTGGGGTACATTTGGGCAATAACTGAACATACACTTTTAGTGTTCCAGCACACCCCCTACATCTCACAGTGCAAAGATCATACCTTTGTGGCCTACAGAGGATCTTTCTCTTTGCACTGAGTGATACAGGGGTTGTGCAAAAGGGTTCTGCTTTAGAGTTAGTATATGGCACAGCTCAGGGGGTGCAGGTTTTGAAGGTATGGATACCTTTTCAATCTGCACGTTAAATGTAAGGACCAGCCTCTTTTTGTTTTCAGAAATTAAAACTTACAAAGCCAGAGTGTACACTCGGATGAGTACAGTGAATGCAGTGTTGGCATGTCCTGACAGCTTGCTGAATGCCTCCAAGGCTGTAAGTACAACAATCTGTTATAAAGTCATGTATTTTGACAGCTTCCTCTGTTAAGTGTGCACTTTCAGGCTATGCGTTCGCCAGTCAGGTCCAGATGTTTGTCCTCAGTAGAAGGCCTGACCCTGTCTTCTTGTCACCAGGCTACTTGATGCCGATCAGCGCCAATTCGACAGTACAAGTTTAATGTGAAAGTGCCTGCACATACCAGTCTGGAAGAACAGGATCAGATGGATTCGATTCAATAGTGAATGTGATGTCTGAACCTGGCTCATAAGAGAACACATAGACGACCCTGTAGAAAATAGAAATACGATTAGAAACCAGGGAAGAGAGGACTGACAAAAACATATCAGTTGCAGTGGCTCTTACCTTGGGTCATCCTTGGTGGCCACTCTCTTGATATGAGACAGAAAGGCATTGCAGAAGTTCATGCACACCGCAGGATCCCAGCTCTGATTGTCACCCTGCCAAGAGACAAATCTATTATTAAGATACAGAAAATCACATCACGGGGACATAAAGGGAACGAAATTCTATCGTCAGATTACCCGCACTAGATGAGGGATGTCTGCCGTTCGATAATTCTGTAAGGATTCGATTTTTCCTTGCTGATTGCGAAAACCGGCGACGATCAGAGGAATCCCGAGGATAAAAGATTGACACCACCATTTCAGGAGCTTGTATCTAGTGGGTAAAAATTAGCACCTTTGACTATTGGATGACAGCTTCAATCTGAACTTCAGGCAGACATCAAAGACACCAATGCAGATATGCAATCTGTAATATATATTTATCCACTTCCCCATCTGGAGATTTTTTTTTTGCATAAATGTTAAAAATTTGCATTTTTAGCTAGACAATTACAAGATTACATATTTTTTTGAAAGCAGAACTGTAGAATAATAATAAAAAAAAAAAATCAAATCTCTTATTTTCAGGACAAAAATGCACTGAAGATAATTTTGTTTTAATGTAGCGATAAATTCTTTTAAAATATAAATAAAAGAGTATGTTACGTCTAGTAAATAGATGTCAACTATGTCATATGGTATTAAAAAAGTGCTTACGCCTGTGAAATGGCAAAAAAAAAAAAAAAAAACATCAATAGGCAATGCTCTAAATGTTTACAGCTCATCAGTTTAGAGGTAACTTTAAGCGGGGGATCTGGAGTCATTCCTCTTACTCTGGCGTGGGTGGCAATACTAAATGTGTGGCAATGTGTGTTAAACAATCCTCATGTGAATGCACTTTATGTGTGCCAAGGACAATGATGTGCTTTTTTTTGTTGGTCCTTATGTGATTGCGGGTGTCAGCGGATGAACATCCGCTGACACCCGTAATCACCCGCCTCCGCAAAGATCCGATTTTGTAGATGGAAGATCCTATTTTTTCTTCCGTCTGCGGATCGGATCGCATGAACACAGACACACGGTCCGTGTTCATCCGATCCCCCCATAGGGGAGAGCGGAGAAAAGACAGGGCGGACCCTGCACAGTGTGTGGGGACCACCCTGTCATCCGCCGGCTCAGAAAAAGATTACTCTCTGCAGATTTACAATAGCTTCTCAGTTACCTGTTAAAGCTGCGTTGTTGGTGTGGGTTCTTTATTTGTGCGCTTGTCTTCAGCTCCACATAACTAGATGGAGGTGAGGGGTTGGCAGCAGAAGCGTCTGTGCAGTCTACCTCTCCCGACAGCAGCAGAGAATGAGTGGCCAGACGACCTAAAAGAACACTGCAGAATGCTTCATTGGTATTCACCACCTCAGATGGGCAGGGATCACTGTAGGGGGTGTCTGCAAATGGAGGCCAATGCATGTTAGTAATGTTTATTACAAAAACTGTGTGGGGGGGAGGAACAACACAGTAAAGAAAACAATAAAACAATTTGGATTTTGGAATGAATTTGGTTACAAATCAGATGTCCAGCCAGCTTCTTGAAGTGAAACTGTGGTCAAAGTATGACAATTGAAGTATGTACATATACCTAAATTATTATTCTGGCCAATGAAATAAATGAACACCCAAGAGCTTGACGCACCTAAATACACTATGGGGGTTATTTACGAAAGGCAAATCCACTTTGCACTGAAAGTGTACTTGGCAGTACAGTCGCTGTAGATATAAAATGAGGGGAAGCTCTGCTGATTTTATCACCCAATCATATGCAAGCTAAAATGCTGTTTTTTTATTTTCCTTGCAAGTCCCCTTGGATCTACAGCGACTGCACTTCTAAGTGCACTTGCAGTGCAATTGAAGCGCAAAGTGGATTTTCCTTTCGTAAATAACCCCCTATATGTGTTCACATGTTTCTGCCAAAACCCTGCTGCCAGGGGCGCAGGCGTCTAGGAAACATAGCAAAATGTCATGTGTACATGAGGCTTTAGAACAAAAAGTCAATGCAAAGGACTTCCAAGAGGACAGATTAGTCTGCAGTAACCCTCTAAGAGCTTGGAATATAGGAGAATTGAGAATATAAAACAGCCTTACTTACAAGCACATAAGAAGCTCTCAAACTTATAACCAGAGTACATGAGCTTCGCCTGCTCCACGGATCTCCCCTTCCTCTTTTTATATGCAGCTTCTGTCTCTCTTTCGCTGATGTACAGAGTACCTCGGAAGAGAGTGACCGCCAGGATCCAGCCTTCTTGTGTCTCAAACGGCGTACAGAGCATCTTAGTGAGATGGCCCCGCCAGGTGACAAAGTCTCGATCCACAGGTCTGTGAAAGAAGAGAAACATTCATCTTTTAAAATGAATCCTAGCAGATGATGTACATGTCCTCCAAGACCCTCAATGCACCTATGCTTGCTGCATGTTACACCCCAGTAGCCACCATGTGAGCAGGTTCTAAACTTCAGAGCCACCCCCCTCCTCACCCCTCATCAGTTTAAACAACATAATAATCCTAAAAAACACTGCCTGACTTTTTTCAGGGGCAAGCAGTGCCATTTGGGTTGCGAATTTGACCCTACCAAAAGACTAATCCAAAGGAATCAAGGATTTACTCACATGCGCACAATTACCGTGTTTCCCCGAAAATAAGACCTACTCCAAAAAATAAGACCTAGCGTCATTTTCCAGGAGAGCTGCAATATAATAGTTTAAAATGCTTGTAAAATCCTATAATCCACTTTACTACAGTAGTATATAAATGTACAATATGTGTGTTTCTGTAATACAAATGCGGGGAAGAGAGCGCCGGCAGGTCACAAAAGTGCAGAGTGGCGCTATAACCAAGGAATTTGGTACAATTACAGAAACACACACATTGTACATTATATATACTGTAATAGAGTGGATTATAGGATTTTACAAGTATTTTAACTCAGTTCACACACAGGATTCCTAGCAGGCAGGGAGAGAAGACAGCACATTACATTGTAAGACCTACCCTGAAAATAAGCCCTACTGTGTCCTTTGTTGCCAAAATTAATATAAGACCCGGGGCTTATTTTCGGGGAAACACGGTAGTAGTATAAACATTGTTATTTTCCAAATGTTGTGCAGGAATGCAATTTGGAGTATAGTGTTGCAGTACTAAAGAGAATAAAAGCTGGAGCCTTTGCATCTAAAGCACAGCCCATGCATGGGAAAGGCAAGAGAGGTAAGTTAGTACATTAAAAGTTATGAGAGGGCCTGGGGTGGAGGCATTCCCAATACAAGTGAACATACCTAGCAAATCTGAACATCATGAAAAGAGTACACTAAGGTTCAGTAAAACACCACGGGGGTCATTTATAAAAAGGCAAATCCACTTTGCGCTACAAGTGCAGGGGGGAGCATCAGCTGCCTGGATCTACAAATGATTCTCACCAGCAGTTTTCACTGAAGATAATCTTCACTTATGCATTCTTTTATCATATGCTCAGATCAGTAATGTAGAAGATGGGGTCATTAGATCAATTTTATCTGACCCCATCCATGGTAGGCACAATCTTTGTCTGCACTCTCAAGAGAGTCACAAACATGGCAGGTTTTACAAGAGCACCCTGTTCTGCCTAGTGGATTATTTATTATATAATGGAGAATGTGACATACGCATATATGAGTGGGAACAGAGCTAGGTGGGTCTTAGAACGAGCTATAAAGACACAGTGGGCAATTTAGCCAAACTAACTAAGGACTTCTGGTTGGACGGACCCTTTTTACATCTTCGCGCTGAGAGTACTCAAATATGCGGCCTCTCGGCGGGTGGGCCTTGACGCCAAGAGGCCGCATATTTGCGTGCCTAAATGTAAACAAACCTGTGCTGAGAGTGTGAGCCCTGCACCCTCACAGCACAATTACCAGTGCCTAAAACGGAAAGCTCCCGATCGCTACTTGTGATCGGTAGCTTTCCAATCATGTAACCGCTGTGACAGCCAATCACAGCAGTCACATGATCATAAACCCCACCCTTCCTCCCGGCATCAGAAACTCCTTAAAGGGTCAGGAGTTGCCAGAGTTAAACTTAAACACCAAGTTTTCTTTGCACTGTGGAAACCATAGGTAAACATTTTGCTGTGATGGTGGAGAACACTAATAGGAATCACTTAAAGCGGAAGTAAACCCTTCAATTTGATAGTGACAAAAAACGGTTAACATTCCCGGCATGCCGGAAATGCTAGCTGTCACATTTGCTTGTCCTCTCAACCAAACTGTCAAACCATCCAATGGATGGTTTCATAGCAGGTCACATGTACAGCATCTTGGCAGTTGCAGATTAAACAGAGGTCAAAATGGCCGCTTCCTTGGCTGAAAACGATAGGAGGGTTTACTTCCACTTTAAGGTAAAAAAAAAAAAAAAAGGATGGATGAATTTTCAGACAATGTTACCCTCTTACCTGTCAATTAAGGCCTGGTAGGATAGAAACTATAATCTACTGTATCACAACAATCATCCAACTGGTTCCCCTGCAGTGCCTCATGCATGAATATTTCACTTGTGCGAGAACTGCATAGAGAAGTACAGTGTTGCTTGAACTGTATTCCAGCATTTGCCTGTCTTTAGCAGAGAGAACTTGCAATAATTTTAGACTACGTCTCAGAACCTTTCCTTAAATGTCTTCATGTTATATCATTTGAATAGGATGTCATAGATATGACTTATTGTTAAAAAAATAAATAAAAATTATCATATTCCATATTGTTTTTTAACCACTTGAGGCCTGCGCTATAGCCAGAATGACGGCTTCAGCACGGACCTGGATATCCAACAGGACGTCTTTTGATGTCCGCCCCTTTGCGCGTTGCCCGCATGCGTTCCAGACACAGCCAATCACAGATCGCGGCGAACGGCCAATTAGAGTGGCCGTTTGCTATGCAATCTGTGCGGCCAATGAGAGATGATCTCAAATGTAAACATATGAGATCATCTCTCATTGCCGGCTCACACAGCGTCCTGTCACTGTCAGGGAGAGAGGAGACCGATCTGTGTCCCTTGTACATAGGGACACAGATCGGTCACCCCCCTCCACCTACAGTTAGAACACTATGCAGGGTACACATTTAACCCCTTTCTCACCCCCTAGTGTTAATCCCTTCAATGCCAGTCGCATTTATACAGTAATTAGTGCATATTTATAGCACTGATCGCAGTATAAATGTGAACGGTGTCAAAAGTGTCCGATGTGTCCGCCATAACGTCGCAGTCCCAATAAAAAAAAAAAAAAAAAAAAAAAATCGCAGATCGCCGCCATTACTAGTAAAAAAAAAAAAAAAAAATTCTGTCCCCTATTTTGTAGGCGCTATAACTTTTGCGCAAACCAGATGCTTATTGCGATTTTTTTTTTTTTTTTACCAAAAATGTAGAATACGTATTGGCCTAGATTGAGAAAAAAAAAGTTTTTTTTTTTTTTAATTGGGCTATTTATTATAGCAACAAGTAAAAAATATTGTATTTTTTTTTCAAAATTGTCGCTCTTTTTTGTATATAGCGCAAAAAATAAAAACAGCAGAGGTGATCAAATATCACCAAAAGAAAGCTCTACTTGTGGGGAAAAGGACGCCAATTTTGTTTGGGAGCCACGTCGCACGACCGCGCAATTGTCACTTAAAGCGATGCAGTGCCGGAAGCTGAAATTTCACCTGTGCAGGAAGGGGGTATATGTGCCCAGTAAGCAAGTAGTTAATGGAAAAAAAAAATATGGAAAATAACCTGTTTTGTTTCCAATATTTCCACCTAAAAAAGTTCCTAAAATAGCTATGTGAGCATCAGAAATGGACCATATAAGGTGGCCTGGTCTGATGGGGCTAGTAGATCAAAAAAAAAGCCAATGAAGGAATATAAATAATGCTGGGGGCCTGGCGAGGGGGTTGTGTTCTACACCTGCTTAGGGGAGTAGGGGCAAAAGGGGAAGGGAACTTTATGTATTGGTTTGTCTTGCCCTTCAAGAAGATGGCAATAAATATGCAAATCATATTTTTTTTTTACACCTTGATAACCGGCTTGAGTAGCAGGACTGTTATCTTTTAAAGGGGTTGTAAAGGTTCATGTTTTTTTCACCATAATGCATTCTATGTATTAAGGTGAAAAAACATCTGATGTTTGCCGGCCCCCCAGCTTCCCCGTTTACTTACCTGAGCCCTTGAAAGTCCTGCGTCGTGAACGAGCAGGCTTCTCGGCCGGGTTTTTCATTGGATGATTGATAGCAGTGCAGCCATTATCTCCCGCTGCTGTCAATCAAATCAATGACGCGGCATGTCCCCTTGGGAGAGAACTTTCAATGAAGAGGGTTAGCTGATGCAAAAATGAGCTGAGAGCCACTGAGGGACCCCAGAAGACCAGGATCGGGGCCACTCTGTAAAAAACAAGATGCTCAATGGAGGTAAGTATAACATGTTTTTTATTTAAAAAAAATAATAATTGATCCTTTACAACCCCTTTAAAGCCAAGAAATAACTGCCTAGATATTGAATGGCCATAGAGCCATAAAAGCAGATGTATATGACCTGCACCATTGCCACCCGCAAGATGAAATGCAACCATATAATAGGACCAGACATTGCCAAGTAAATGCGGTCATTTTGGTCTCCATGTATTTATACAGTTATGGTCTCACCTCTTGCTCTCGCCATGGCCGCTTCCTTTAATAAGTCCTTTGTTCTCCTTTATCCACGTGAGGATATGCAGGAGACCCTCCTTCTCATCTTCATTCCTCCGAACATAGCGATCTTCAAATCCTTCCATCAGGTCCCACCCAAGAGAGTCCCCATCCTTTTTCCCACCCTCAGGTGGACGGTAATAACGCAAGCGACGACCGTCAGCGTGAAAACCACGCTTTTCATCCAGCGAGAAGAAACCCACCTCGGAGGGCAGCCTGTAGAAGGGGAAGGAGGTCTGGTAAAGGGACGGATGGGTTTTCAGGGTTGAAGGTGAACCGGAAGGGTACTTGCATGGAGGGACATCAGATGGAGCCTCATCACAGCTTCTCTTGAGAATTTTCACTAAAATAAAAAACATGAGAATTTTAAAAACGCAAAAGCACAACATTTTATACCATTGCATATAAAACTTTTTGCATACTTTGTTTAACCTTTCCTTCCTTATTATATACGGTAGATTTCCAGTGCTAGCATTAGTAAACAGATGGGAACCTTACCATACTTTCCTAGTTCCTAGTGCTAGGGGGGTGTATTTCAAAGTTATTTCTCAACAAAATAAACCATAGAAACATGGGTGGAGGGGGAGGGGGGCACTATGCTTTGAATATTGGAAATGAATTAAATAGTGTCAATGTCAATAGGCGTCCTCCCCTTTGCGCACTGCGATCACCCAAATCACTGAGACTCGGGTGATCACAGATCCCAGTAAGGGGCCGGTCCCGGGCCCTTACCACGTGATCAACTGTCAGCAGATGACAGCTGATCATGTGATGTAAACAAAGCTTGCGTGAAAAACAAAAAATATGATTATATTATATTAGGCTTAGGTGCAAGGGACATCTGGCCCGAAAAGGAAGGAGGCACATCTGCCTCGTGTGCCAATATAAACCCCCTGCCAGTGTCCACCAGTGCAACCTATCAATGCCCACGAATGCGATCTATCAGTGCTGCCTATCAGTGCCTATTGTCACCTATCAGTGCCCACCTATCAATGCCACTTCTCAGTGCCCACCAGTGTCACATATCAATGCACTTCAATACCACCCACCAGTGCCACCTATCAGTGCAGATTTATCAGCGTACATCAATGAAGGAGAAAAATGAACCGTTTCCAAAATGTTATAACAAAATAAAAAATAAAACGGAGGTGATCAATAACCACCAAAAGAAAGCTCTATTTGTGGGAAAAAAATGGGTACAGTGTTGTATGACCACGCAATTGTCATTCAAAAAGCATCAGCACTGAAAGCGGAAAATTGGTCTGGACAGGAGGAGGGTTTAAGTGCCCAGTAAACAAGTGGTTAAATATCTGGTTGATCCAGCCATTTCCTTGGCGTTCCTTCTTCTGAGTGGCAACACTCTTACACCCTTACAGCCAATCTTCTGTCTCCTGTGTTGCCACTCTCAGTGGACATGCTCAGGTTATTCCCTTTGCATCACTTAGGCCGCGTACACACGATCAAATCTATCTGCTGGAAACGGTCGGCCCGACCGTCCCAGCAGACAGATTCAATCGTGTGTACGGGCGAGCCGACGGATTTGGCCAGCCGACAGATTTTAAAGCATGCTTTAAAATCTGTCGGCTGGGAATCCGTCCGCCCGATATGTCTGCTGGTTAGTACGCTAACCAGCAGACATATCTTCTCGCACATGCGTCAAACGGATTCGACGCATGCGCGGAAGTAATTCACTTCCAGGTGCGGTGACGTGGTGGCGCCAACGTCACCGACACGTCAGCGCGCCGTCTGCCGGCGGGGATTTTGGTTTGATCGTGTGTACACGATCGAACCAATACATTCCAGCAGACAGATTTGTTCAAATCGGTCTGTCCGACCGATTTGAACAAATCTGTCTGCTCGTGTGTACGGGGCCTAATAGATAAAGAGATATTAAAGGACTTAGCTAAACTTTAAAGTGCAACGGTACTACAAGTACAGGTTATCCGTTAACTCAGCGGTTATCAACTTTCTTGATCTGGGAGGCCCTCAAGTGCGGCCCCCGACATCACCAAAGTGCCACACATTGCAAACATATTACAGGAGATTGTCAGAGAATTCAGACATGGTATAAGGGATGGTCAGAGAATTCAGACATGGTACAAGGGATGGTCAGAGAATTCAGACATGGTATAAGGGATGGTCAGAGAATTCAGACATGGTACAAGGGATGGTCAGAGAATTCAGACGTGGTACAAGGGATGGTCAGAGAATTCAGACGTGGTACAAGGGATGGTCAGAGAATTCAGACATGGTACAAGGGATGGTCAGAGAATTCAGACGTGTTACAAGGGATGGTCAGAGAATTCAGACGTGTTACAAGGGATGGTCAGAGAATTCAGACATGGTACAAGGGATGGTCAGAGAATTCAGACGTGGCACAAGGGATGGTCAGAGAATTCAGACGTGGTACAAGGGATGGTCAGAGAATTCAGACATGGTACAAGGGATGGTCAGAGAATTCAGACATGGTACAAGGGATGGTCAGAGAATTCAGACGTGGTACAAGGGATGGTCAGAGAATTCAGACATGGTACAAGGGATGGTCAGAGAATTCAGACATGGTACAAGGGATGGTCAGAGAATTCAGACGTGGCACAAGGGATGGTCAGAGAATTCAGACGTGGCACAAGGGATGGTCAGAGAATTCAGACGTGGCACAAGGGATGGTCAGAGAATTCAGACATGGTACAAGGAATGGTCAGAGAATTCAGACATGGTACAAGGAATGGTCAGAGAATTCAGACATGGTACAAGGGATGGTCAGAGAATTCAGACATGGTACAAGGGATGGTCAGAGAATTCAGACATGGTACAAGGGATGGTCAGAGAATTCAGACATGGTACAAGGGATGGTCAGAGAATTCAGACATGGTACAAGGGATGGTCAGAGAATTCAGACATGGTACAAGGGATGGTCAGAGAATTCAGACGTGGTACAAGGGATGGTCAGAGAATTCAGACGTGGTACAAGGGATGGTCAGAGAATTCAGACGTGGTACAAGGGATGGTCAGAGAATTCAGACGTGGTACAAGGGATGGTCAGAGAATTCAGACGTGGTACAAGGGATGGTCAGAGAACAGGGTGGATAAAAATCAATAATATAAAAAAATTAAATACAATTTTTATTATTTTTTTTCACAAGAAAACAATTTTTATTATTTAAATCTGATTTATTTTTTATCAAATTTATTTTAATAAAATTCTTTAGGAGTAAAAAAAAATATATATCTAAAGATAGTTTTCTATTTAAGCTACATTCATAATTTAATTTATTCAGCATAAAATGGAGCTTAGTCATGTAGCATGAGGGCTGTATATTCTGCAATATTTACATTTTTGGTAAACTCATTCAATTTTTCCAAGCTGAAATAATGTGCACTGCATTGATACATTCACACAATTTCACAGTAACCATGAGATAAAACAAAGTTCAGGAATATTCCTTTATCCCATTGTTGTGTACACTACAAACTGTATGATTGAATCGGTTCCGATATCGCTGTTTTACTAACCCGACAGCTTATTATTCTAAATTGGAAACCTTCATTTTGTTTGCAAATATTAAAGCGGAGCTCCACCCTAAACTGGAACTTCCGCTCATCAGAACCCCCGTACCCCCCCCCCCCCTCCGGTGTCACATTTGACACATTTCAGGGGGGAGGTGGGTGCAGATACCCGTCTAAGACAGGTATTTGCACCCATTTCCGGGAGTCCTCTCTGCGGGGATTCTGCGGGTAATGCGTCACTCGGCTCCCAGAACACAGCGGAGAACCAGTGAGGACGGCACTGCGCGACTCGCGCATGTGCCGTAGGGAATCAGGCAGTGAAGCCGGAATGCTTCACTTCCTGATTCCCTCACTAAGAATGGTGGTGGGGGCAGCAGATAGATGAGCAATTGCTCATCTTCTGCTGCAGACGTCGCTCGACTCCAGGACAGGTAAGTGTCCTAATATTAAAAGTCAGCAGCTGCAGTATTTGTAGCTGCTGGCTTTTAATATATTTTAAACGGCGGAGCTCCGCTTTAAAGGTTTTAACTACCAGCAAGAATAAGTCCTTACATTTAAAGAGCACCTCTTATTTCCGATCCATTATGGCAGCCCCTGTTAGCGGACATCCACTCACGTCCCTTACCTTGTTGTTTCACTGCTGCATCACCAGCCACCCAATTAAAGTGAATGGGACTGTCGGTGAGTCAACAGGAGGGTCAAAGGAGGAGCGGCTGCAGGACAGAAATGGCAGTTGCTCTTTAAAAAATTCAATTTAAAGGGGTTGTAAAGGATTTTTTTTTTCAAATTTGAGCATCACTTCCTCTTTTCACTTCATTTTTTTTTGCTCAGAAGTTGCTCAATTTCTTCTCTGTTCTGTTCACTTCCTGCTTGTCTGTTACTCACCACCGTGAAGGGAGACTTCGGTGGTCAGTAACGTGCTCGCCCCCTCCTGGGAACTACATCTGTGTGGCAGGACGCTCTCTACATGTTAGAGACTTCAAGGAGGTGTGAATTACTGGGCGTGGCGCAATTCATACTGGGAAATGTAGTTTACATGAACGAGCGGCACAAACCAGGAAGTGAATGAGAGAACAGAAACTAGAACGCCGGAGGTGATATAGATGAAGGAATTAAATAGGTATTTACTTGTTTGTTAACAAAATCATTACACTATTCTGTCTGTCTACCTTGCAGACATTAATTTTAGGCAAAAAATTTTTTTTTCCTTTACAACTCCTTTAAATCAAGCCTTTTTACTAGTGATTTAAAGCGACTTGATTTACATCAAATCCACCCTGACAGAGACTGTGGACATGGTACAAGAGACTGTCAGAAACTGTGAACAGGCTTCAGTAGACAGTCAAAGACTGGAGACATATTACATTAAACTGCTAGAAATCTTTGTTATAAAAATGCAATTGGTAAACACAGATTAGTGTCTGCAGGGGTCCTGAGAGCTGCACAAAAAGTACCAAAGCACTGCATGTGGCCCCCCAGCTTGGCACCAGGGCTTCAACACTTTTGCTGACAGACTTCCAATTTTAATGCAAATAAAAAAAAAAATTTGGCCTAAAAATTGCTTATAGCACTGAAAAAAGATAGCAAGACTGTAGAATAAAAAACGGTAGTTGAAACTTTGATGGCACCACACATTTGTGTGAATCAAAACTTTTTTTCCCCCAATTTAATCTTTCGGGGCTGGGCCAATCACAAAGTGCAGCACGCTTCACACATGCCCAGTAGGGCACCGTCTTAGTGCTGGTTTACCTTACCCAGGATGGCAGTGGCGGCAGCACCCGAGAGCCGACTGGAGAATTGGCTTGGGTGAAGACACCGCTGGATTCGTGGACAGGTACTTGTCCTAATATTAAAAGTCAGCAGCAGCAGCTGGGAGCTCCACTTTAACTACTGAGAGTCATGTTTTCATTCAAAATATGGACTGTTTGTCTGTTTACATCCGTTTTTTGTTCGATCTGTTTTTTTTTTTTTTTTTTTAATAGAAGAATAAATAGTTATTTTATCCGTTCCAAAAAACAGATGCTGACAGAGGCGGATGTAAATAGACGATCATTTGTTTACATTCGTTATCCATAGAGATGCATTAATGTCAGTTTTCCATCCATCAACAGGTGGATGAGAAATAGACAAACGGTTGTCACGTGTGACAGGGACCAGCCCCACCGCGAGGCAGAATTTTCATTACGCCTTTCAATTCTGTACACCAGCAAAACAAAACCCGATACCCAAATCCTCCATGTTATAACCCTTCCCAGCTCATCAGTGTAGAGCTGACCCCCTTCCTCCCCCTATTCATCAGCATTGACCAGGGTGTTGTCACCTCACTTATTACACAATTATTCCACACAATGAGAGTTCTGACACCAAGCACAGCCAGGCACACAGGAAACACATCAGCAGCCATCATGCATACTCCTATAAACCGGTGACAGGTTCTCTTTGTTCCCTATAATGGCTGTACCGGGCAGCAAGTCCTGCAGCTGCCCACCCACAGCCCGTATGTACCAATCTCCTGCCCTCCATCCCACCACCGACCGGTACCAAACCCCACCTTCTCCATTGTCCTCCATCCTTCTTCTGTTTATGTTTCACTTCTATCGTGACGTCTAAGAAGATGAGCCGGAAGTTTCTCCCACCACTAGAGAACCACTTCCTGCCAATGGTCTCCACCATAGACTCCATTTTGTCGTCTCCTATTCCCTTAGCGTTCCATGGGACCCTGGTCTCCAAGAACATGGCCGACTCTACCGGGGCAGCTGTATATTTAGAGACATCTCCCAGTGCTGAGTCGGGGAACACCGGAGGAGGTGTATAGGAGGAAGAGCTAGTAAGTGTTGGCTGTGGACGTGGAGTTTGGTTTTTTTTTTTTTTTTGCTTATATCTATTGAACCGAATTCTGTGATTGTTACAGGGAGACTTTCTTTCTACATAGAATATTATAGATACAATGTGTTCTCATACATTCTACTAGGTGTACTGTCATTATGGGATACACAGTCATTAGAATTGCTATTAGAAAGAAAGGGGGGGGATAATAATAAATATATATCTCATTAGTTTATATGTGATATCATTATGGAGTATACATAGCTGAGAGATCATATGTGATGTCATAGGGAACACATGTAGTCATTTTGATACACACACACACACACACACCCCCCCTATGACATCACATATAATCTAACAGCTTTGTATACTCCATAATGATATCACATATAAACTAATGATAGATATATATATATATATATATGTATGTGTGTGTGTGTGTTCTCTAGTGACATTATATACAATCCTATAACCAAGAAAATAATGAAGAGAGAGAGGGGGGGGAGAGAGAGAGGGGAGAGAGAGAGGGGGGGGGGGAAGAGAGAGGGGGGAGAGAGAAAGAGGGGGTGAGGGGGGAGGGAGAGAGATTTTCTCTAATGACTTGGGATGAGCTCAGGCAGGATCAGTCTAGGCTCTATCCCACCAAGGAAGCTGTCACCTGTGCTGGTCAATCATTGCGTCCGGGACATTCCTCGCCCCTCTGCTGTACGTATGCAAGGGATGTGTGATGATTGACCAGCACAGGTGACAGCTGCCTTGGTGGGCTCACACATGTGGGTCAGAGCCATGTTGGATCCTGCCTGAGCTCACCTAATGACTAAATATATTCTTTAATTACATTATATACAGCCTAATGATTATATATTCCATATTGTCATACAGCTTTATGAGCATATATTTCCTAATGACATCGCATACATTCTGATTACTAAATTCTCTCCACTGGGGTGACATTAGCAGGCTAATGGAAAGAAATCCAGGGAGAAGAGAACCCTTGGAATACTAGTCAGTACCGGTGTGCAAAAGTGTTACATTTTAGATCATAAAGTCTAATCCTCTGATTATTATTTTTTTCTCTGTCTTTTTATCAGGATTCCTGATCTCTCCCTCCCTTACCCCTCTCCCTTCCCCCATGGACCGCAAGCGACGACTAATTAGCGAAACATTCAAAGTGAAGAAAAAGCGTGAGGAAAACCGCGTAACCAAAACTGATTCTAGCACAGTGCCATCACCTTATCCAGGTAATGAAGGTGGCAGAAAACTTCACACCTACCCGGCAAGGCATTATAGAGACACAGATGACAATGAAAACTTTATCCAAACATAAAGAATTTTTTTTTTACTTTAAATATATTTTCATTTTTTTTATTTACTAGATTTCACAGATAACCCCCAGGATGCTTTGCCATACCTGTGTGCTCTCTTCCCCCGCAAACTGTTTAACGACACTTTGCCGCCTATGTTTCTGCGCCATCAAATGTACAGCATCATACAGGACCGCACATCTGTAGACCGGCTGCTGGTGGGTAATTTCTCAAACTGTGTTTTTAGGAATTATATCATCATGTTGTTTTTTGTTGGGTAGCTAGAGGTATACGGATCATAGATCTGGGCACTCGGACAAGGACTATTTTACTTGACTTCAGCTAATCCTATAGATTTGTTACTAACTTTAAAGACCAATTGAATGTCCAGTTTAAATCGGCCAAATACGTTTCATGTGCATCAAAGCAAAAACTGTGTAAAGTTATGCAGTAGGTTTTCTTCAGAAAGCAGCCACAGACTGACTAGAAAAGTCTGTCCCCTGCCAGCATGCTTTAGGCCCCTTTCACACTGGGGCGTTTTTCGGGCGTTATCCAAGCGTTTTTAAGGCGAAGCCTCATCTGCAATCCCAACGTGAAAGCCTGAGTGCTTTCAGAGCCCTTTCACACTGCCAGCGCCCGAAAAAAGCTGGTAAAGCACCACTAAGATCCTAACGTTTTGGGGCATTTTTGCAGTTCCTCGGTGTGAAAGGGCAAGGTGTTTTTGCAGCACGTTCAATTAATTTCAATGGAGAGGGAAGTTTTTGGAGCGTTTTTTTTTCAGCGCCCAAAAGCTGCTCCAAAGATGCTGTTCGCAGGACTCGGTGTGAAAGGGTCCATTGAGATGCATTTTATGAGTGTTTTAATAGCGATATTTTTAACGCTAAAACGCTGTAAAAACGCTTTAGTGTGAAAGGGGTCTTAGAGAAGGATCCTTGCTCCCTGTGTGGTCCCTCTGCAGTGGTCTGTCAAGCCTCCTGTTGAATCCGGCCTATAGCTCTGTGATCAGCAAAGCTCATGTTCTGTTTTTATCAACCACTTCAACCCCGAAAGAAATGTCTGCCATTTTTTTGCGAATTCGGCACGGTGTAGTTTTACCTTTTTTCCCATCAGTTTAGGCCGATACGTATTCGTCTACATATTTTGGTAAAAAAAATCACAAAAAGCGTATATTGATTGGTTTGTGCAAAAGTTATAGTGCCTACAAAATAGGGGATAGTTTTATGGCATTTTTATTTCTTACTAGTAATGGTGGCGATCTGCGTTTTTTGTTTTATTTTTTTATCATGACTGCGACATTGCGGCGGACACATCGGACACTATTTTGGGACCATTGTCATTTATACAGCGATCGGTGCTATAAAAATGCACTGATAACTGTGTAAATGACACTGGCAGGGAAGGAGTTAACCACTAGGGGCGATCAAGGGGTTAAGTAAGAATCTGCGGCGGCGTAGCGTAAGCCTTTTACACTACCCGGCCGCAACTTAATGGAGCAAGTGCCGTATTCCCAAAGCACTTGCTCCGTAGTTTGCGGTGGCGTAGTGTAAATGGCCCTGCGTATCCCCGCTTAATTCAAAGGGGGCGGCTTGTATTTAAATTAAGCGCGCCCCCGCGTCGATCGAACAGCGCATGCGCTGGCCAGGAAAAAAGCCCAGTGTGCATGCTCCAGCTCACGTCGGAAAGCGTTGTTGAAACCGACGTCAAAACGACTTGATCGTCACTTACGCAATGCCCTATTCGCGAACGACTTAGTTAAACGACGTAACCGACGGAAAAAAACAACTCTGACCCGATGCCATACTTAACATGTCAACGATGGAACTTCGTAAACATACCCCTCATATAGCAGGGGTAGGTTTACGCTTATGGAAACGACGACGGAGCGGCGTAAAAACGTTCGGAAATCGGCGTATTAGGCTCATTTGCATAGGCAAATGAGAAAACAACGTAAAGGCCACCTAGCGGCCAGAAAAGTAATTACATCTAAGATCCGACGGTGTAAGTGTTTTACACCTGTCGGATCTTCACTGTATCTATGCGTAAGTGATTCTAGGAATCACACACATAGATACCCAGTAAAAAAAAACAGAGATATGACAATATGACAGTGTTTCCTGCGATACACCGTCGTATCTCTTTTGAGAATCTGGCCCATTGTCACTAGTGTGTGTGGTGTGTTTTTTTTTTTTTTTTTTTTTTTTTTTTTTTTTTTTTTTTTTAACATTATAATTTTTTTTTCTCTTTTTCATCAGAGTAGTTCAGTGATGCTGTTAGTGATTATCACTAGGGGGGGACCGATTATTGGTGCAGCCGATATTCCCTCCCCCCCCCCCCCTTTTTTTTTAAAGCATTGGATTCAGTCACAAACTTACCAATGTTGCTTCAAGGGTGGTACTAGGGTGATGCAGGCAGCAGCAGGCATCACACTGGTACCGTTTTTTAAAGCAGACAGTTGGCTTTCTTGTAATAACAACCGATGCAGCTCAGTTGCTTGGCTGTTATTACAAGCAGCGGGAGGGGACAAAACGATATCGGCCCTGAAAAAACGATATCGGTCGCCCCTAATTATCACTGTAACAGCAATGTTTTGAACTGTCATGAATGGGTTACATTCATAACAGCTTTGATTACTAGTGATCTATGATTGGGTACAGGTAATTACATATTACAGGGTGCTCTGAATGGCCCAGTACCATGTGATAGCTGTGGGCAAATCACATCTGACGCTGAGATCATGTGATCACACAGCGATCAAAAGTGTCCGGTTACTAAGATTGGCAATCTGCTGTGTTGGATAGACACGGCATTCCTGGAAGTGGTGCGCGAGTGGCAAGCGACATACAGGTACGTCACCTGGCCTGCAGCTAACGCTCACCCAAAGTAAAACTACTGTGGGCTGGTAGGTATTCATTAAAGAGGAACTAAAAATACTTACCTTTGTTTCAACGGTCAAGTGCCCACGTTCTTGTGCATGCTGATGGGCACACATTATGTTAAGGGAGCATGCTGATGGGGACACCTGATGTAAAGGAGCACCTTGATGGGCACACCTGATGTAAGGGGGCACTCTGGTCTTTGCACATGTATGATTAATTATGATAACTCTGTGGCAGTCTGTACCCAGCATGCTTTGCTGTATGGGTCTTTTCCTTGTCTTTGCAGAGCACTTTACAGCAGAAGGGTGAGGTGTGCCTAATTCAGCCAGGCTTTGATCCTGACACCTATTTAGTAGCGATGAGCGAGGATTTGCGCTCAACAGTGCTCCGAAGCATTGATGAGAGTTCCAGAGCCGCCATTGTCCAGAAATTCCTGGACTCCAGCCTGTTCTCCTCTTCTAAGATCAGCTACAACCGAGAGGAAATGATGCAGAAACACCGATTCAGCGACCGAGAGATCACGTAAGAGAACCAACATTGGTTTAAATATGGAGAGTGACCTTGGGATATAAGGATGCAAAGATATTTTGATATTAAAAAGAGTTCCAAAACGCAGAAGAAACTAGTCATAACTCTTCCCACACATGAATATCCCTGTCCAGTATATGCCTTTGCATTAGGTAATTATATCTCATAAAATCAATCCAAACTAACTGAGTTTACAGATGTACATTTTTGTATTAAAGATGCAGTGCGTAATGGGATCTTTTTATTGCTGTTAATAAATGGCGGCACGCAGTCCAAACACCGACCGAGTGACACTCCTGTCTTAACTGTCAGGCCACCAATGTAGTGCCACATCTCTGCAGTCATTGGTTGCAGGGACCATGGGCATCTTAGTGACGGTGTGTGTATGCCCCATCCCCATGCTGCTGGCTGCTCCTCCTGGCTCTCACTCCTTGCTGGCCAGTATGATACCTTGCAGCTTCCTCCCCCCTGCAGCTTGCAACCTCTGCTGGCTCCTGCCCTCAAGGTATGTGGGGCACACTTTAGGGGCCACATTTTCTGTTAAGGGTCATGCTGATGGGCATCACAAAATGTGCCCATCAGAGTGCCCCTTAACATGTGCCCATCTCCATGAACCTTATTTTATGTTGGGGGCACGCTGATGGGCACACATTATGTTAAAGGGGCATGCTGATGGGCACACCTGATGTAAAGGAGCACCTTGATGTGATGAGGACACCTGATGTAAGGGGGCACTCTGATGGGGTAATGTGATTTAAGGGGGCGCACACGGATGAGACACTAGATGTAAGGGGGCCTTCTGATGCAAAAACCTGATGTAAGCTGGCACTCTGATGGGGACACCTTTATATAAGGGGGTGCTCTGACGGTGGCAACTGATTTATGGGGGTAGTCTGATGGGGGTGCTCGATGTAATGAAGTACTCTGGTAGGGGGAACACTATTGGGGACATTTAGAAAGTGTTACCAGAACGTGTTGAGGAAACAAAAGCACCAGAGAGCGTGGCTTGCACCAAAAAATGGAAAGTAGACGTGTACAATCTTTCATGGCACAGACTTGAGATTCAGACCTCGGCCAGAAGAAAATTTTATTAACTGGACCACCTTGAATTTTAATTCAATACCCCTGCTCTACGAATTTCTTGGATATGCTTCGCTTCCTAAGGAGGATGAGTCAGACTAATGTTTTATGTACAGGGCTTTTTTTTCCTCGGGCTATAGTCAGGTACTCCCTCCTTCCATATTACCCCTTGTTTCCGTTCCGTACCCACCTACGAGCACCGTCCCTTGGTTCCACCCCCTACCACCCCTTTTGGAGAACACAGAACCAAGTAATATGTATGGAATTTGATACTGATAACAAGAAAAGCAATAAAAATAGATCCCCTGTAGCCAATAGACCTGCCCAACAACAGTAGATGAGCCCAGCAACAATTGAGCCACCACAAAAATACCCTAATTCCAATAACTATTGACCCTCCCAGCAACACTGGACCCCCCCCCCCCCCACACACACACACACACACACACACACAATAGATTCCCCCCATCGACCATAGAGGCCCCCAGCAGGGAACCTCCAGCACAGTCTAGTACCCTTTGTCATTACATGCTGGAGGTGCCAGAAATGCGTTTCCCCCACCCCCCACGTTCCCGCTGGGGGAAAAAAAGCCCTGATTATGTATAGAAACGGTTACAAAAATATATAGGGCCAGATTCAGAAAGGAATTACGCCGGTGTATCTACATATACACCGGCGTAATTCGAATTTCCCACCGGCGTATCATTGTTTTCTATTCAGAAAACATGATACGCCGGATTTACGCTAAGATCCGACTGGCGTAATAATCTTACACTGTCGGATCTTAAATGTAATGTTCCGCTGGCCGCTAGGTGGCGTTTACGTCGATTTCTCATTTGACTATGCAAATAAGACAGATACGTCGATTCACAAAAGTTTTTGCGCCGCCTCGTCGTCGTTTCCGTAAGCATAAACTTACCCCTGCTATATGAGGGGTAAGTTTACGAAGATCCGTCGTATGCCATGTTAAGTATGGCGTCGGGACAGCGTCGTCTTTTTCCGTCGTTTTACTAAGTCGTTCGTGAATAGGTATTTGCGTAAATGACGCTCGCGTCGGATTCAACGACGTTTTCCGACGTGAGTTGGAGCATGCGCACTGGGCTATTTTTACGGCCGGCGCATGCGCAGTTAGATCGGCGCGGGGGCGCGCTTAATTTAAATACAAGCCGCCCCCTTTGAATTACGTGGCCTTACGCCGGGCCATTTACACTACGCCGCCGCAAATTGCGGAGTAAGTGCTTTGTGAATACGGCCCTTGCTCCAGTAAATTGCGGCGGCGTAGTGTAAATGGCATATGCTACGCCGCCGATTCTTTCTGAATCTGTCCCATAGTTTCTAATGATGTGTGTTTTTATATAGATATTGTGTGTGTGTTTTTGTTTGTGTCCCCCCCCCCCCCCCCCCCCCCCCATGATTTCATTCCCATGTTTCATTCACTAGTTTATCGTGAGACTACAACTCCATATTAGATTTCAATTTGCAATAGAATAGGGATGGTCAATGTTCTTAGGCTGTGTAGCACGTATACAGTCCAGTGTATGGGTATGTAAAAAACAAAGCTCACGGATTTGATTGTCATAAGGTTAATTGTGATTAAAGTCACGCTTTTCTTACAGGCAGCTGGTCAATGCTGGACTGCTCACAGTGAAGGATGCTGGGAGTTGGTGGTTGTCGGTACCGGGCACAGGGAAGTTTATCTCGCATTTTGTAAAAGGTTAGAATCCTGGTCTGTATTATTCTGCATCTTCACTCTTTCTGTCGCCTCTCTTCACCAGCAAGATTACGCAGTGAGGCAATGCAATGGGTAGTGATGAGTACAAAGACCTTTAAATGATACCCGCGATTGAAATGGTATGTGGGAGGGGCATATTAAAGTAGCTAATGCAGCTCTATACCAAAAGGCCATCAACCCAATAAATATAGTCAAAGGAAAGGTGAAGAGAAATGGGTTTAACGACAGCCCCTTGGCATATCTAATATAACCAAATACAAAAATGTTTAAAAAAATTCATAACTTTATTACAAAGTATTAAAAATGTTACAAATGTGCAATGATCATAGAACCTGTAATGACTTGGATAACCGTAATTCAATGATCCAAAAAATTGTGCTGTAAACAACCTACAATAAAGTGCATGTACTAAATACTGCTAAGAACTCGCGGCTTCGGAACTCTTATGCCACGTACACGCGATCATTTTTCGGCATGGGGAAAAATAATAACGTTTTTAAAAACGTCATTTAAAATGATCATGTGTGGGCTTCACATAGGTTTTTCATCTTCTGAAAAACGACAAAAAAAAAAAAATTCGAGCATGATCGTGTGTGGACTAAAATGATGTTAAAAACAAAGTTTTAAACCCGCCCATGCTCAGAAGCAAGTTAGCTTTGCTCATCATTTTTTTTAAAACGATGGTGTGTGGGTAACGTCGTTTTTAATGATCGTGTGTACGCGGCATTAGGCAGTAGAACTCACGCCAATCCATGCGAGTGAGATCAAGTGCGGCGAACACTTCACAACATATCTGGTTTTAAACATGCCTGTTCCCTTCAGTGCCAAGGCATAGGCACTTTCAAAAGTAAGCGGCCACTCGGCTTGTGTTTTTTTATTTTTTATTTTTTTACTATTTTAATATATTAACCACTTCCTGCCCGACGTATTGTCAAATGACGGCCGCAGGAACCCTTCGTCCCTCCAGGGCGGCCGTCGTATGACGTCCTGTGATTCCCACAGCGTCGCCGCATGACTGGGGACCTGATGCGCGTTTCCCTTTCGGCCGTGATGTCCGCCGGGCACCTGCGATTGCTCGTCACAGAGCCAGGGATGTGGATCTGAGTGAACACAGAGATCCATGTCCTGTCAGGGACAGGAGACCAATGGTGTGTCCCTTGTACATACGAACACTGATAGGTCACCTCCTCCTACAGTTAGAATCGCTTCCTAGGGAACACATTTAACCCCTTGATTACCCCCTAGTGTTAACCCCTTCTCTGCCGCCAGAGGCGCTCAGGCGGGGGAGCCGAAAAGAGGAGGATCTGGACTTCTCTGTGCACAGTCATTACACAGAGCAGGTAAGTATAACATGTTTGTTTTAAAGCAAAAACAGAGACTTTAGTATCGCTTTAATATAAAAACAATTAACAAAATTAAATGGTAAATAATAGGACCAAATTAAAGCAAATAAGAAAATTTGGGTTACACACACTTTTTTTTTCCTATTATTCCTTCCTTTTCTTTTATTGATCCCCCAAATTTTCTCAAAATGTATTTTTCTGTAGACAATTTTTCACTTTTTATAGAATGAGTTACAGTTTTAACCCATTCTATACTTGTTGGAGGATCCAATGCGCGCCATAAGCTTTCCGAACCTGAAATAAACGCTGCGAGTTATGTATTCTATGACAAGGTCCCCCTCATCCATATAGCCCAATATACATAACTTGGGGTCCAATCCCAAGAACACCCCAAACACAGAATGTATGCTATCAAGAATATCTAACCAATACCTATTCAGTGTGGGCCATCTCCAAATCAAAAGGGTGAGGTCACCAGGCGGATCCCCACATTGTGGGAATGCAGCTTCTGGACGTCTTCTAAATGTAAACAATCTTTTGGGGGTGCACACACTTAAAAGCAAACCATAACCAATTCCAACACCCCTTCTTAACCACTTGCTTACTGGGCACATAAACCCCCTTCGTGCCCAGGCGAAATTTCAGCTTCCGGCACTGCGTCGCTTTAACTGACATTTGTGCGGTCGTGCGACTTGGCTCCCAAACAAAATTGACGTCCTTTTTTCCCCACAAATAGAGCTTTATTTTGGTGGTATTTGATCACCTCTGCGGTTTTTATTTTTTGCGCTATAAACAAAAAAAGAGCGACAATTTAAAAAAAATATATATATTTTTTTTTTTACTTGTTGCTATAATAAATATCCCAATTTTTAAAAAAAATATATATTTTTTTTTCTCAGTTAAGGCCGATACGTATTTTTCGACGTATTTTTGTAAAACAAAAAAAAAAAATCGCAATGAGCGACTGGTTTGCGCAAAAGTTATAGCGCCTACAAAATGGGGAACAGAATTATGATTTTTTTTTTGCTGTTAATGGTGGCGATCTGCGATTTTTTTTTTTTTTTTTTTTTTTTTTTTTTTTTTTTTTTTTATATTGGGACTGTGATATTGCGACGGACATATCGGACACTTTTGACACAAATTTGGTACCATTCACATTTATACAGCGATCAGTGCTATAAAAATGCACTAATTACTGTATAAATGTGACTGGCAGGGAAGGGGTTAATACTAGGGGGTGAGGAAGGGGTTAAATGTGTATCCTGGGTGTGTTCTAACTGTGTGGGGTGAGGGGGGTGACTGGGGGAGGTAACCGATGCTGTGTCCCTATGTACAAGGGACACAGATCGGTCTCCTCTCCTCTGACAGCACGTGGAGCTCTGTGTTTACACTCAGAGCTCCACGTCCCTGCTGTCATCTGCTGTGTTCCCGCCGATCGCATGTACCCGACGGACATCGCGGCCGCCAGGTACATGCATCGGCTCTTCAGCGATGCGACGGGACAGTGTTTACCCGCCGCGCGCCACCCAGTGGCGCGCGTGGGTAATGCACTTTAAATCTCGTCCAAAGATGTCCACTTGGCGCCTCAGGTCCGCGCTGTTGACGTATTTTGTCAATAGCGCGGGTCTGAAGTGGTTAATGCTCAGCATAATTGCATCAAAAGATCTTGGGGGGGGGGGGCACAACTTTCCTAAGCGGCTTTCTTCCTTTAGCATACTTATAGACTCCTATGAATTTTTAGATTATTTATATATATATATAAATTTTTTTTATGTACTATTTCCTTTTCAATTCCTTTACCAAAAGCTCAGAAATGTTCTTACTTTGTGTGTTTCAGGACGGAAGGCCCTTGTGTCTCAGATCAACAAGTCGCGGTATAAAGAAGTCCTCCTCGTGGACCTCTCCACCCGGAAGCCTCCTTCTGCCCTACGCTTAGGGATGGAATATCACATTCATGATATTATAGGCGCGGGTCTTGTGGACTGGTGGGTGTTTTAAAAATATACAGTTCTGATGATGAAGACCTCAATCTAGTCTTTCCGTTTTGACTTCTATGGAAGACAAAGAATGGAGATAACTCCTCCGTAATCCTAAAAATGTGGTTTCTCTACCACTCTCTGAGCGTAAATAATACTCAACAATTGTGTGCCCTAAGGTCTTAATTAGAAAATAAAGTGCCGAAAGCCAACACGCTTTGACACTTATGCACTCCTTTCATCAGGGCTAATCTCTGTGTTGATTACCTAAAAGAAAAATAAACCTTAATGTGGCAGTCCAGCCTAAAATCTCAAAATCGACTTGCAGGCACTGAGGCACAATCTAAGACTAACCCTGTTATTAAAACTTGCTATACATACTTTTTCTGAAGCTCCAGCAGCGGAAGCTCTGTGCAGGACACAGACAACAACGGCTGGGAAGTGACGTCACCCATCGATTTACAATGGGGCTTCTGTTGTCGCTGCCTCCTCCACACCCTCCTACACAGGAGCCGATGCTGATAGCTCCGCGTGACATCAGATCGGCTTCAGAAAAGGTATGTATATCAAGTTTCGTTTGACAGGGTTTGATTGGTTAGTCTTGGATTGTGCCTGCATGTAGATTTAGACGTTTTAGGCTGGACCCTCGAAAGCCTAACGCCATGGTTAATGTCCCTTTTACATAGATTGTTTGGGCCAAGCTGGCCCAGACCAACTATTTGCTGCACCAACAGGTGTGCTTTATTAAAGAGAAGTAAAAGTGCTTTTTTTTTTTTTTTTAACCCAATGTACTTGGGTGGATGCAACATCGGACCGATGCTGCCTCAGTTCCCCGACGCCTCTGCACTGAGAACCGATTGATTGAGAACTGAGCAATTGAACATCGCCCATGTCTCGGTTCACTCAGCTTCCTGAGCAGAGAGCTGCTGCCTGTCAAATGGGATCTCTCCACTCTGCTCCTCCATGCTCATTGGAGCGCTGATCTGTAGAGGGGCAGGGAGCAGTCGCCTCAGGCTCTCAGTGGCTCGCTGAGACGGGCATCATTGCAGGCACCTGGCGGAACTCAGACTTGCATTGTCAGCATAACGCGGTGCCTGGATTGATTCCAGTGATGTCAGCAGAGAGCGCGACTTTAGACAAAACGGGACACAGGAGTACAAAACGAATTGCAGTCCTGTGACCCATAGGACAGTCATGTACAAAGTCTGGCCCAGGGGCCAATTGTGGCCCCCGTTCCAGTTTAATGTGGCCCCCCTGGTAATTTGGATATATACCATATTTATCGGCGCTGCCTCGGAGGGGAGAAGGGGAATGAGTGCTGTCAAATTGCATACAGGAGAATCTCCTGTTTACCCAGCGACATCTGTAATAGAAAGTCCCGTCTCCTGGGCTGCCATTGAACGACTCCTCTGTCTATCATTGAAGGCGGGAGAAATTGTATTAAAGAGGCTGCTGTGTAAATTTTCCTGTATGTAATCTGTTGGTGCTTCTCCCGCTCCCCCCCTCCCTCTGAGGCTGCAGATGGACATTGATCAGGCTGCATTCATGGCAATGAATAGGCTGCATTGATGGGCAATACCCTTATTTTGCTTCAGTTTTTTATTTACACTTTTTTTTCCCTAAAACTTCCCTCCTAAAGTGAAGGTGCGTGTTATACGCCAATAAATACTGTATATCCAAATAACACGCCCACGCTCATCTCTTCACCACACACAGCCACAAAGGCGAGAGAATTCATGTGGGGCCGTGTATTAGAGCTCGAACGAACACACTTAGACCAAATTTTAATGGTTCAAAGAATGTCAGGCAAAATGATCGGCCCTTACGCATGTTCATTTCATCAAATCTGGCCCTCTTTGAAAAAAGTTTGGACACCCCTGGCCTACGAGAAGCCCAGTCAAATGCGCTCAGGCTGGACTTCTCCTTTTTAATTGTATGTATCATCAGCTACAGTTATAGTATATAGCTCTGTGTTCCAGGAGTAGGATGGAGGGAAACAGAGTTATGCTGATTGCTGCTCAGCCATTCATAAGGAACTTTTGTTTTCTATAAAAATATTACAAAGCTTCCTCTGATTCGCTGAGGAGAGGAGGGCTGATGATGTCACAATCAGAGGTAGCTTTGTATTCATTCATAAAATGCAACGCTTACTAGGGAATGGAAAGAAAACAAATGCAGCCACCACATCTAAGAATTAATGAGCTGCAATATATTAAATGTTTGCTTTTGGGTTTATAACTAAGACCCCTTTCACACTGAGGGCGTTTTTCAGGCACTGTAGCAGCCCTCAAAATTTCTACTAGCATTTGGCGAGTGGATTTAAGCTGGGGGCGAGTAATGACAGGGCTGCATGACCAATCTCCCTCCAATCTGTGCCTACACTTAGAGTCCCGATGAGATTGGCAGCCAAAGAGGAAAGGTGCATGCTCAGGAAAAGTAGTCTGGTGAGCCGCGCACAGGCAGAGCAGTACACAGGTGCTCTCCTTACAATTCTCATTAAGCCATGGGACCTAACAGTATGACCTCTCTCTGAGCCTGCCCCCCTCCCCCCGACCAATGTAGCTGAAGAGAAGAGAGCAGGGAGCAGGAAGTAATGAGTGAGGTGGAGGATTGCGAAAATTACCACTCCGGTGCAGCGCTTACTAAAAGTTGCCCTGATATGAGAGTGGCAGCCTTCCAGTTTGTGCAGTTTTCTTCTCCTTGTGCTCTATGTAAGTGTCCAACAGTTCAGCCTGAGCACTGTGAACAGACTGGTCTCAATGTGTGCTGTGCGGTGTCCATGTGCGCTGTGCTATGGTGTCAATGGCTGTGCAGTTCTGTGGATCTCAGCACTGGATTGTACTCCCTCCCGCTGTGCTGCAGCTCCTCTCCTCACTGCCAGCCTGAATAAAAGGGGGAGAGAGAGAGAGAGAGGATAATTGGGAGTGTTTATGGGTGCAATTGGGCGCAGGGCAGTGTATGAATTAGGTGGGGCAACTGGTGGCGAGTAACTCTTGAGGCCTGGCTAGTAGCTCAGGACTTGAAATTTTGAGCCCTGCGCTATAGTGTTACAAATAGCGCCTGCAATCCACCCTTAAACTGCTGCTCTATTCACTCCAGTGTGAAAGCCTGAGGGCTTTCACACTGGAGCGGTGTGCTGGCAGGGCGTCGGAAAAAGTCCTGCCATCAGCTTCTTTGGAGCGCATTAGCAGCGGTGAACTCACAGCTGCTAATGCACTGCTGCCCATTAAAATCAATAGGCAGCGCCGCGGTACCGCCGGCAATACGCCTCTGTAGCAGCTCATTTTCGGGCGGTATTAACCCTTTCTCGACCGTTAGCGGGGGTTAAAATCGCCTCGCTAGCGGCCGAAATGTGCCGCAAATCCGACCAATATGGGCTTCGGCGGTGTGAAAGGGGTCTTAACCACGTAAGGACCGCCTCCTGCACATATACGTCGGTAGAATGGCATGGCTGGGCACATGCACGTACAGGTACGTCCTGTGCTAGTACCCAGCGGTGGGGCGCGGTAGCGCGCCCACGAGCCGGTCCGAAGCTCCGGGACCACGGGATTCGCGGACCCGATTGGCGCTGGAGTCCGGCGATCAGGTCCCCGGAGCTGAAGAACGGGGAGAGCCGTGTGTAAACGCGGCTTCCCCGTTCTTCCCTGTGGCGGCAGCATCGATTTTATCCCTATAAAAATCAATGACGTCGCACCTACAGCCACATCCCCCTACAGTTGCAAACACACATTAGGTCACACATAACCCCTTCAGCGCCCCCTTGTGGTTAACTCCCAAACTGCAAATGTCATTTTCACAATAAACAATGCATTTTAAATGCATTTTTTGCAGTGAAAATTACAATTGTCCCAAAAATGTGTCAAAATTGTCCGACGTGTCCGCCATAATGTCAGTCATGAAAAAAAATCGCTGATCGCCGCCATTAGTAGTAAAAAAAATAAAAAATGCAATAAAACTATCCCCTATTTTGTAAACGCTATAAATTTTGCGCAAACCAACCAATAAACGCTTATTGCAATTTTTTTTTACCAAAAATATGTAGAAGAATACGTATCGGCCTGAACTGAGGGGAAAAAAAATGTTTTTATATATTTTTGGGGGATATTTATTATAGCAAAAAGTACAAAGTATTGCATTTTTTTTCAAAATTGCTGCTTTATTTTTGTTTTTAGCGCAAAAAATAAAAACCGCAGAGGTGATCAAAAAAAGCTCTATTTGTGGGGAAAAAAAAAGGACGCCAATTTTGTTTGGGAGCCACGTCGCACGACATCGCAATTGTCTGTTAAAGCGACGCAGTGCCGAATCACAAAACCTGGCCGGGTCCTTTAGCTAACTAAAGGTCCGGGTCTTAAGTGGTTAAACGGTGCCAAGAAATGGATCATTGAGGGATAACTTGCACTCTTTGTCAAAGACAACTTGGAAGCCTGAGATTTTTCCTGCTGGTCTGTGAGAATAATTGGCCTTATTAATTCGGGTGATAAGGGCCAGTCTTCGAATTCCTGACGCAGATTTTTGCACATGGAATCGCCTGTGATTAAGTCTGGCTGCCGCCACTCTTCTGTTGTGAATGAATGGCAGGCTGTGGCTGTCTGCGGGTAAATGAACATGCAGCAGTGACCTGTGACTAAGAGCAAATGATCGCTACTGGACTAAAAAAAAAATGCATCTAGGCTTTGACATCCATCCCTAACACACGGATACACGTGGACTGTGACGGCTCCTCTCAGCCTGTTGTCACTTTTATACAGACTAAGTGGCCACCACTCTTTTGTATACATCTAGTGCAGGCCTTATTCAGTAAATATTGCAGGGATCAAGCCAAAAGTATAAAGCAATCAATCCAAAAATAATTTTAATAAAGTCAAATTAACTCACAATGAAATCTGGTATTGTGCTTTTATTGAATAAGCCCATACTGTATGTGTCTGTCCTGCAGGTTGGCAAGTGTTCTGTGGGGCAGACTGCGCCAATATAATGGCTACTTTTATTATAAGTACTTTATGTAGGTGTTTTGGTACAAAACCCACATAAGCTTTCAATTATGGGTGAATAAGGAACAATCCCAGTTTTTTTTTTTTCTCTCATATTTTATTGTTCTCTTTCAGCATTCCTACAGCGTCTGGCATGCTTCTTCGCCTATCGGACAATTAGCGCCTTCACCCCTACGTGCCTTCAGAATCGTATCCATAGTTCTCCTGTTGTATTAATTCCTGAGCTGGACCCTGGGATCCCCTGTGCACACGCTGTACTTCACATGCCACAAATCTCCAAATAAATCTGTGCCATTTTTTATGTCTATGTAATTATAATAAATATTTATTTAAGTTATCCAAAGTCTCTTTTGCAAGTTTCTTCCCACATAATGTACATGAAGTGTTGTGTTTGGTGGCCCTTTGGACCCTTTTTTTTATAAAAAAAAAGGTCTGTTTATTAAGTAAAAAAGTACATATAGGAGGAAATTGTGACAGTCATTGAGTACATCTTACAGTATTCTCCTGACAGTAAAGTATAATATCAGATCTTAACAGAATAAACAGGAGTTTGAGACTACTTGTTCAGTGCCAAAAATAGTCCGTAACCGCGAGGTAGCGACATCACATGGGCCCTTTGGACCGTTTACCAGTTTTCTGTTTCTCTAAGGCCTCGTACACACGAGGGGATATGTCCGCTGAAAACGGTCCGATGGACCGTTTCAGCAGACATCTCCGATCGTGTGTATGGGCTAGCGGACAGATTCGTCCATCGGACAAATTTCAAAGCATGCTTTGAAATTTGTCCGCTACAAACCTGTCCGTCGGATATGTCCGCTGGTTAGTACGGTAAACCAGCGGACATATCCTCCCACACATGCGTCGTATCCTGTGAATGGATCCGACGCATGCGCGCGGAAGTGTTTACTTCCTGGTGCGTGACGTAGCGGTGACGTGGCGGTGTCAATGTCACCGCCGCGTCACCGACACGTCACCGCGCCGTCCGCCGGCGGGGAATTTGATCCGATGGTGTGTACACGCCATCGGATCAAACTCCAGATCGGACATCACCGATGGAAATGGTCCGCGGACCGTTTTCATCGGATATGTCCGATCGTGTGTACGAGGCTTCGGTGTAGTAGTAGTAGTATATTGTGAATGGAGCTTTAAAATGGTTGTAAAGGTTCCTTTTTTTTTGAACCTGGCAATGACAGCCCCACCCCCCGTTTTACTTACCTGAGCCCGTTCACATGCTGTGCTCGCCCCCGAAGTCCTTGTCTCCACTCAGTCTGGCCGTTGATTGGATGCATTAATAGGCTTGCGCTGCTGTCAATCACAATGACGTGGCACACCGGGGGGCGGGGCCGAGTTATACAGTCGGCGGCTATAGCCGACTGAACTTAACCCCATGGGAGAGAGCTCCCATGAAGGAGGTTAGTTCTTGCGGTGAGGAGCCGAAACAGCCACCAAGGGACCCCACAAGACCAGGATCGGGGCCACTGTGTGCAAAATGAGCTGCGCAGTGGAGGTAAGTATAACATGAATTTTTTTATAAACTGGAACCTTTAGTGTGCCTTTAAGCTCTGGAGCAACTGCTCATGCAGAGTGCAACTGAACAGTCTATTCTTCTTTAGTAAATTAACCCCTCGGTATTCTGGATTGAGACAAGTACACACTATAGAAGGATGTGCTTTGCTTATATGTCAAATCTGAGGTTTATAACCACTTTAAGATCAAACCGCACTCACAAGAGTTCAATTAATAACACTAAACAACCTACTCTGAAATAGGTTTAAGTTTTTTTTTTTTTTTTGTAAATAACAAACATGTCATACTTGCCTCCACTGTGCATTTTGTTTTGCACAAAGTAGCCCTGATCCTCCTGTTATGGGGTCCCACGGCTCCACTCACGGCTCCTCCCCACAACAGATAACCCCCTCTGGGAAGCTCTCTCACAAGGAAGTTACCTTGTGGGCGCGCTCCTGTGTCATACACTCGGTGTCCACAGCCACCGAGTGTATGACTCAGCCACCAACCCCGTCGGCCGTGTCATTGGATTTGATTGACAGCAGCGGAAGCCAATGGCTGCTATCAATCTAGCCAATGATGAGCCGTGGAGAGCACAACGTGGGATGGCGCCCACAGAATCTTGGGGCTCAGGTAAGTAAAATGGGGGAGGGGGGGACACACACCGCAAGGTGTTTGTTTTTTCTTACTAATGCATAGGATGCATTGAGGTGAAAAAACACGAGGGTTTACAACCCCTTTTAATTTAGATCAACAATATCAGAATTGTGTTGGCAGTAAAACAGGTTCAGCTTGATGGCCAACCAGGTTCCTGCTTTGCTGCATATTTTAGTGATATAAATAGTGTCTTTATGGGCTGTGTATCAGTCTAGCACACAAACTGCCCCAGGAGGGAATGTCTGCTTTAAGTAGAGTACTATGCTAGGAATCTGTTGAAGGGAATTTCCATTTCTGTATGTCAGCTCTGTGGCCTTAAAAATTGTTTTGCTGTCCTAATAGAAAAGGAACCGATCCTTTCCATATGAATACATTAACCACTTGCCGACAGACGCACGTATATAAACATCACGTCAGCAAGTGGTTATTAGAATACTATGGTTGCAGCTGCAGCCATGATCTTAGTGTTGTATTTTTTTTTCAGCCGTCGATTGGCTGTTCTGTAAAAGTGTTCTGGGTGGCTTTATAGCCAATCAATCACTATTACAGAGCATGTGGCTGCTGCCGCCCCCTACAGTGACTCCTGGGCTCTTTCATTCCACCTGGGGGACCTCGGACTACGGTAAGCAGTTTGGACAGCTTCCCCAAAAAAAAGATGGAGGAACATTTGTTCCGCCTATTCCTCTGTGGCAGATGATCCCAGACGTGACATTTCATCACTTCGGTTTCAGACCTCCCAGGGAAGCAACTACTCACGCATGATCTGTACTTGGTTAGTTGCATTGGGGGGGCTCTAAGAAACCTGTAAATAGGCTGAAAGCTGCTTCTCTTGGGTGGTGCACTAAATAGTAACATTTAGGGTCCATTCACACCTATGCATGTTGCTTTTGAGCGTTTCTGCAGTGCTTTTTGCAGGTTTTTAACCATAATTTTACCGCAATTTTGGGTCTGATGCTGCATACACGCGATCAGTTTTGCCTTCAGGAAAAAGTCAGATGTAAGCTTTTGGATGGGAATTCCAACCGTGTGTATGCCCTATCTGACTTTTTCTGTCAGAATTTCTGCCAGCAAAAGTTTGAGAGCTGGTTCTCTAGTTTCCTGACGGAAAAAAATTCCAAGCGGAAGAACCGTTTGTCTGTATGGAATTCCGACACGCAAAAAAAACATGCATGCTCAGAATCAAGCAGAAGAGCCGAACTGCCTATTGAACTTCATTGATCTCGGCTCGTCATACGTGTTGTACGTCACCGTGTTCTTGATGGGCAGAATTTGGCGTGTATGCAAGACAAGCTTGAGCGGAATTCCGTCGGAAAAACCATCCAAGGTTTTTCCGACGGAAAAAACGATCGTGTGTACGTTGCATAAGACTTCATTAACTGCGTTTCTACAGGTAGGGCAGTGCATTGAAATGAATAGACTGCCCTACCTGCAGAACGCGGATCACACAAGTGTGAATGTAGGCTCATTGCCCAACGCAGGCCAAACACATGCAATGCACACAATGCAATTTCCCTTATGTCCTATGGTGATTTATTTTAGTGAATTATTATTTTATGTGTATGTTATCTCTTGCTTCTAACCACTCAAATATTGTTGTTTATTATTTTTTATTTGTTTTATTTAATGTATTATTATTTTCCTTTCTTGTTGCGATATATACAGTGTGTATGTATGTGTATATGTATGTGTATATATTTATATATAATCTCTTAGTGATCACGTCAGAAACAGTAGTATTTTTCTTGACTGAAAATTATGACAGAGGTATTCAAAATGAGCAACAGATGTCTCGTCCACTCCCCACTCTTTACCCCCTAGTTTCTGCCCCTCCCACCGTGCAAAGAAAGATGGCCCCCATATCCTGGAATGTTGTCTTGTGGCAAGGAACAGATGTCGACAGGAAAAAGACCATATACAGATGAACCAACCGTATACACACATATGTGATGATGTTTGCTTATGTAAGGGGCAGTGACCGGAATAAAAGGCCTGTTGATGAGGAAGAGCTCATACTGATCAGTGTGATGCAATGCATTCACATCATCATAGATTTGGATCAGAAGCAGAATAGAAAAGCATCCTGGAATTGGACCAGGGGAAAAAATCTATTACACTATTGTTTCAGTTCATACCAATGTGCTGCAGGAAAAGGGACATGTTGCCTTTTTTTTGTGCTGCTGGCTTTTAATAAGGACACTTACATGTCCAGGGTGCCCGCGAATGTCGGCAGCCGAAGCCGAGCAATCGTTTTGGCTGCCCCCGCCACCATCCTTGGTGAGTGAGTAACTTGTATAGCGCTGCAATTGTCAACTAAGGCTCTTTGCATCCAGTGTCGTCCTGATCCTTCTGAAGAGGTGGGTCTTTATTTTTTTTCTAAAAGCCCGATGGTTTTCTTCCATGCGGATGGTCGTGGGTAGAGCGTTCCAGCGCTGCAGTCCTTGGACTGCAAATCTTTGCTCTCCCTTAGATTTGTAGCGGGATTTGGGAAATTGGAGGAGGTTTTGGTTGGTTGGTGATGTAGGGTTTTATTTTCTCGCTTAAGGAGCGTTCCCTTGTGCTCATTTGTGAGTGAGGCAGAGGGTCTTGAATGTGACCCAATCCTTTACGGCTAGCTAGTAGAGGGACCCCAAGCCTAGGGAGATTGGTTCCCATGTTTTTTTCCGTTACCAATCTGGCTTCTGTGTTCTGGACGACTTGTAGATGCGAAATCTGGTATTTGGGTATTCCTAATGCCGCGTACACACCATCACTTTTTGTGATGAAAAAAAATGACATTTTTAAAAATGTCATTTAAAATGATCGTGTGTGGCCAAAATGTCATTTTATGTCTTCTGAAAAATGACCAAAAAAAAATTCCAACATGCTCGAATTTTTTATGTCATTTTTCAAAATGTCATTTTTTGTGTCATAAAAAATGATCGTGTGTGGGCAAAACTACGTAAAAAATGACGTTTTAAACCCGCACATGCCCAGAAGCAAGTTAGGAGAGGGGAGGTAAAACTACCATTCATAATGGAGTAAGCACATTCATCACGCTGTAACAGACAAAAAAAGCTGGAATCGTCTTTTACTAACAAGTAACCAGCTAAAACCAGCCTCAAGTCAAATAGAACTTCCCCTTTAGAGTGCCATCACTTTGTTCATCATTTTCCAAAAATGATGGTGTGTACGCAACGTCATTTTTAAAAATGAAGTTTGAAAAATGTCATTTTTTTTCATGAAGAAAAATGACATTTTTTTTCATAACAAAAAGTGATCGTGTGTACGGGGCATAAGTAAAGGGAGTTTGCGTAGTCCAGTCGGGAATTGATGATTGTTCCAACCACTACTGCTGTATCCTCTTCTGGGATGAAGGGGATGAGTCTGCACAGTAGGCGGGAAGAGGGTCAGATCCGCTGACTACTGATCCTATTTGTGCGTCCAAAGTCATGTCTGAGTCTAAGGTTACTCTGAGGCTTTTGACTTTGTTGCTTGGGGCGATGGTTTGTCCAAAGATGGTGGGTGGTGTCCATGTGGTCTTAGAGTTGGATTTCTGATTTACGTGAAGTATAAGAAGTTCTGTTTTGGATCCATTGAGTTTGAGGGAGCTTTCCGTCATCCAATTATCGATCAGAGTGAGGCATTTTCCTAGTTCATGAGATTGGTCTTTTTTGTTGGTGATTCGAAAGTAAAGTTGCGTGTCATCAGCATAAGAGTGGTAGCGCAGATCTTGTTTGCTGGTGATTTTGAGGAGTGGGCGGATGTAGATGTTGAGGCGAAAGGGGTGATCCTTGAGGGACTCCGCATGTAATGGTCCGTGATTCTGACGTGAAGCCTCCTAGCTTCACGGTTTGTGATCGATTTTCTAGGAAAGATGCGAACCACTGTAGCGCCGAGTCCGAGACTCCGGCTACTTCTTTGAGTCGAGTGAGCAGGGTGTTGTGGTCTACCGTGTCATAAAGCTGCACTGAGGTCCAGCAGCACTAGGAAACAGGATTCTCCGTCATCTGCTGCTTCGAGGGCGTCATCCCATATGTTGAGGAGTGCCGTTTCTGTCACATGGTCTGGGCGGAACCCTGGTTGAAGCAGGTCTAGGAGTTTGAGGGAATCAGGAAGTGAAGCGTTGCGGCTTCACTGCCCGATTCCCTACTGCGCATGAGCGAGCCGTGCAATGGGCGGATGTGTCCTGGGACACACACAAGGTCCCAGAAGACATCGCTCCCCATTTCCCAGGAGGCAGTGCAACGAGAAGAAAGAAGACCCATCGCGGACAAGGACGTGGCAGATTAGGAGATCTGCCTAGTAACAGCCACTTCTGCTAAGTATAAAAAAACTTTTTTTTTTCTAATTTTTTTGTAGCATTTTTGGCTATTTTTTTTTTTGGGTGGACCTCTGAATTGTGAATAAAGCTTCATTTCCACTTATGCGGTTGGATTCACACCTATGGCAATTTTAGTGCTTTTTTGCATTTTGCTGATTTGCACTACAGTCCATTTACACGTTCTGTAGTGCAAATCTGCAAAATGCACTAAAAATGCCATAGGTGTGAATCCAGCCGAAGAGGGTGTACACACTTATGCAACCACATTATTATTATTATTTTATCTTCCTTCCATCTAAAAGATTTGAATTTGTTTTTCAACTGAGTTGTACAGTTTATAGATCACATTAATGGTGGAAAAAGTTAAGTATTTATCTTTGTTTGATTTATTTTACATCACAGAAACCCGACCTTTTAACAGACTTTGTATATCCACTGTATGTATATTTCAGGCAAAACTCTTCATCTGCTGTCTCTCCAGCTCAGAGACTTGAAGGGAATTTGGATTAACCACTTAAGGACCCATTCACGCCGATATACGTCGGCAGAATGGCACGGCTGGGCACAAGCACGTACATGTACGTGTCTCTATAAGCCCAGCCGTGGGGTCGCGCACCCGCACGTGACCTGGTCCGAAGCTCCGTGACCACAGGACCCGATCGCCGCCAGTGTCCCGCGATCGGTCACCGGAGCTGAAGAACGGGAAGAGGTGAGAGTAAACGCACCTTCTCCGTTCTTCTGTGTGGCAGTGTCATTGATCGTCTGTTTCCTGATATAGGGAAAGACGATCAATGACGTCACACATCCAGCCCCGCCCCCCTACAGTTAGAAACACAAATGAGGTCACACTTAAAGAGGAGTTCCACCCTAAAAAATTACTTTTGTTTAATCCCCTCCCCTCCCCCTCACATGCCACATTTGGCATGTAAAAATTTTTTTGGGGGGGAGTGGGGGCTTCAGTAGGAGTGGGACTTCCTGTCCCACTTCCTGCTTCCGCCGAGGAGCTGGTTAGGCGATTAAGCCTTAATCGCCTACACCAGCCCCTCCCTGTAGGCGATCACATGGGACACATGACAGGTCCCATGCGATCGCTTCTCCAATCAGCGGCTCGCGCATGCGCAGTGGGTGCCCGGCCGTGAAGCCGAAGGCTGTCACGGCTGGGTGCCCACAGTCGGGATGGAGATGCCGGCTGGGGAGGGGGGGAGAGGAGCGGAGCCCCGGTCGGCGCGTCGCTGGAACGCAGGAGCAGGTAAGTGACTGAGTGTTTATTAAAAGCCAGCAGCTACACTTTTTGTAGCTGCTGACTTTTAATAAACACAATTTTTTGCTGGAACACCCCTTTAACCCCTTCAGCGCCCCCTTGTGGTTAACTCCCAAACTGCAATTGTCATTTTCACAGTAAACAATGCATTTCTATCGCACTTTTTGCTGTAAAAACAATGCATTTCTATAGCACTTTTTGCTGTGAATATGACAATGGTCAGGTTTTATCATATTTTGCTGTGACTTGTAGTGCTGTCCTTCTTTTAATAAAAGGCTACAATTTGTTCAGAGTGCGGCTGGCCAGAGACAATCTTTGTTCCTGCTTTGTGTCCGCCATAATGTCGCAGTCACTAACAAAGTCGTTGATTGCCGCCATTAGTAGTAAAAAAAAAAAAAATGTATAAAAATGCAATAAAACTATCTCCTATTTTGTAAACGCTATAAATTTCGACACTGGGGCGACTTGGGATCCGACTTGAAGTCGTCTCAAGTCGTGCTGTCCAGAAAAGCAATGTAAGTGAATGGGAGTGGTGTTAATACACACTACTGAAGTCGCTCCGACTTCAGAAAAGGTTCCTGTACGACTTCAATCCGACTTCTAGGCGATTTGTACCCATTGATTTCAATGGAAGTCGCTTCCAAGTCTGATCACTGTCTTAATTGAAGCGACTTTCCAGGAAGATAACATACATTTCTCAGGCAAACCCCTCCCCCTCCCTCCCACAGAGCTGATTGTTTGATTGGCCACTGGAAAGTCTCCTGTCCTGGAGACAGCTTCAAGTCGTGTTGTAAATCTCCCCAGATCACCCTGTGGTTCATGCTGAAGTCGTGTTGAACCGACTCTAAACGCTTTTTGCGATTTTTTTTTTTACCTAAAATATGTAGAAGAATACGTATCGGCCTAAACTGAGGGAAAAAACGAAATTTCATATATTTTTGGGGATATTTATTATAGCAAAAAGTAAAAAATATTGATTTTTTTTTTCAAAATTGTCACTATATTTTTGTTTATAGTGCCAAAAATAAAAACCGCAGAGGTGATCAAATACCACCAAAAGAAAGCTCTATTTGTGGGGAAAAAAGGACGCCAATTTTGTTTGTGAGCCATGTCGCACGACCGCGCAATTGTCACTTAAAGTGACGCAGTGCCGAATCACAAAAAGGGGCAAGGTCCTTAACCTGCATAATGTCCGGGTCTTAAGTGGTTAATATGACAGCCAGGTAAGTGGTATTTCCTGGAGACAAGTATAGATCTCAGGATAACTCTTTATCTCATCTCTTTATAAATATAATATCATCAATCTATTATTCCCCCTTCCTTCTCTCTGGGGGGAGATGGAGGTCACATGATCACACCTTCTATAGATACAAAGTAACAAGTCGGCTTCCTGCAGCTGTCAGACCGGGGAGACACGTGACTCTCAGTGATCAGCTGACCCGGACACTGTCACGTGAGTGCAGAGAATCCAGGAAGAGATCAGTGATCGGTGATGTAGAATCCTCCCCGGTACTGAGGAGCGGACACCACGATGGAGGAGAGGAGGAGGGGGAGAGCCGGCTGCTGCTGCTGCTGGGGGATCATTGTCCTGACACTGCTCGGGACTGTGTACTGTGCTCACTATAAAGAGGTATGGAGGAGGAGGGGGGACTCTGTGGTGGGTCTGTGTGTTGTGGAGGGTCAGGGATGGATTGTGGGTGTTATAGGGGGAAGGCCTGTTGTGTGTGAGGGGGTTGTTTGGGTGTTTTGGGGGGCTTTGCAATTGTTATGGGGGCAGCTGGTGGTTGCAGCACTATATCCTGACAGAGCCCCATCACTCAGCATGCAGTTGATGTGCTCAGATCTGATTAGAGGTGTGTAGGGAGAGTGGGCAGTGTGTGTGTGTGTGTAGGGAGAGTGGGCAGAGCGGGCAGTGTGTGTGTGTGGGCAGAGCAGGCAGTGTGTGTGTGTGTGTGTGGGCAGAGCAGGCAGTGTGTGTGTGGGCAGAGCGGGGTGTGTGTGTAGGGAGAGTGGGCAGTGTATGTGTGTGTGGGCATAGTGGGGTGTGTGTGTAGGGAGAGTGGGCAGTGTATATGTGTGTGGGCAGAGCGGGCAGGGTGTGTGTGTGTGGGCAGAGCGGGGTGTGTGTGTGTGTGTGTGTGTGTGTGTAGGGAGAGTGGGCAGTGTATATGTGTGTGGGCAGAGCGGGCAGTGTGTGTGTGTGTGTGTGTGTAGGGAGAGTGGGCAGTGTATATGTGTGTGGGCAGAGCGGGCAGTGTGTGTGGGCAGAGCGGGCAGTGTGTGTGTGTGTGTAGGGAGAGTGGGCAGTGTATATGTGTGTGGGCAGAGTGTGTGTGGGCAGAGCGGGGGGTGTGTGTAGGGAGAGTGGGCAGTGTATATGTGTGTGGGCTGTGTGTGTGTGTGGGCAGAGCGGGGTGTGTGTGTGTGTGTGTGTGTGTAGGGAGAGTGGGCAGTGTATATGTGTGTGGGCAGAGCGGGCAGTGTGTGGGCAGAGCGGGCAGTATGTGTGTGGGCAGAGCGGGGTGTGTGTGCGTGTAGGGAGAGTGGGCAGTTTATATGTGTGTGGGCAGAGCGGGCAGTGTGTGTGTGTGTGGGCAGAGCGGGGGGTGTGTGTGTGTGTGTAGGGAGAGTGGGCAGTGTATATGTGTGTAGGGAGAGCGGGCAGTGTGTGTGTGTGTGTGGGCAGAGCGGGCAGTGTGTGTGTGTGTGTGGGCAGAGCGGGCAGTGTGTGTGTGTGTAGGGAGAGTGGGCAGTGTATATGTGTGTGGGCAGAGTGTGTGTGGGCAGAGCGGGGGGTGTGTGTAGGGAGAGTGGGCAGTGTATATGTGTGTGGGCTGTGTGTGTGTGTGGGCAGAGCGGGGTGTGTGTGTGTGTGTGTGTAGGGAGAGTGGGCAGTGTATATGTGTGTGGGCAGAGCGGGCAGTGTGTGGGCAGAGCGGGCAGTATGTGTGTGGGCAGAGCGGGGTGTGTGTGCGTGTAGGGAGAGCGGGCAGTTTATATGTGTGTGGGCAGAGCGGGCAGTGTGTGTGTGTGTGGGCAGAGCGGGCAGTGTGTGTGTGGGCAGAGCGGGGGGTGTGTGTGTGTGTAGGGAGAGTGGGCAGTGTATATGTGTGTAGGGAGAGCGGGCAGTGTGTGTGTGTGTGTGGGCAGAGCGGGCAGTGTGTGTGTGTGTGTGGGCAGAGCGGGCAGTGTGTGTGTGGGCAGAGCGGGGGGTGTGTGTGTGTGTAGGGAGAGTGGGCAGTGTATATGTGTGTGGGCAGAGCAGGCAGTGTGTGTGTGTGTGTGACAGCAGAAGCGGCCCACCGTTGGCATGTGCACGCCCCTTGCAGGCGAAGTGCAGGATTACATTATATAAATGATGTGTGTGATCTGGCGCACAGCTGCTGCCCTGTAGCCGTAAAACTGCTATAGGGTGCGATCCGCAAGCGGTTAATGTACACAGAGATTCAACTAACTACAAGTTATCCATCTACAGTGTTATATCTACTTTAACATCTAAGCTGCAGTGATTGTCGGAAGTGATTGTCGTTCCTCCTAAACTTTCCGTTACTAAAGGGCGATGACCCTCCTCTGCACACCAAGCCGATGGTAAAGAGAACATAAGAGCGTTTATCAGCAGTCTGTAGAAGCTGGGAAGATCGCCAAGTTCTGGTTCCGCTTTGGGGTTTTGATGCTTCTGAAAAAAAGCGTCTAATCACAAGGAGCGTGCAGACTCCAAACAGATTTCAAAATGGAAGATGAGGAAGGACAGAAATATAAAGGGTATCGCACTCACCCATGTTGAAGATCCTCTTTATTTATCGTACACTTTCCAGGAACAGGAATCGTATACATCGTATGCTCCATCAGCTGTTTAGTGGATATAAAGAGATTTCTCCAGATATTGGGATTGCACTAAGGCCCCTTTCACACGGGCGGCCGGTTCAGGTCCATCTGTCGGTTTTTTTTTTTTTTTTTTTAGGCGGACCTGAACGGACACTCCGTGTAGGTCTATGGAGTCGCGTATGTCAGCGGTGACATGCCCGCTGACATCCGATCCGCTAATTTCCATCTGTCTGGCGGATCGGATGAAAATGTACTCTACGGTCCTTCTTCATCCGATCCCCCATAGGGGAGAGCGGCACTCTGACAGGTCGGTCCCTGCACAGTATGCCGAGACAAACTTCTGCCTGCTCAGCGGGGATCCCTGCTGAGCAAAGCGGAGCCCATACACAGATACGTCCGTGTGGAAGGGCCCTTAGTCTCCATTCACATCTGTGTGTTGTGTTTTGCATATGTTTTAGGTGTGTTACCATTGATCTCTATATAAAGCAGGGCTTGACAAAATCCAAGCACCCGGTCCCAATTGTGACAAGAAATTGTGACCTGGCGCTTGGGGAAGCTTAGGCCTGCGGAAGGCCGCAAAGTGGCGGCCTCAATTACCGGACGGCACGCGCGCGGGGGGGGGAAGCGCACAGAGACACATGATCCTGTGTCTCCATGCAACCCACCTCCCCCGCCGCGCGATCGCAGCAGGTCTGCGGCCTTGTGCAGTCCTAAGCTTCCTTCTGTGATCTGGCGCCATCTTGTGAGGGTCGTTGGCATTACAAGTAAAACGGCAGTTCTAATGTGTTTTTCACTGCCATCTCCTTCCCTCTAATTAGAACCCCCAAACATTATAAATATTTTTTATTCTAACACCCTAGAAAAAAATGGTGGTCGTTGCAATTCTTTCTGTCACACTGTATTTGCTCAGCGGTCTTGCAAGCACACTTTTTTGGGGAAAAAATACACTTTTTTAATTAAAAAATAAGATAAAGTTAGCCCAATTTTTAATTTTTTTTTCTATATTGTGAAAGATAATGTTACACCGAGTAAATTGATACCCAACATGTCGCGCTTCAAAATTGCGTCCGCTCGTGGAATGGCGACAAACTTTTACCCTTTAAAATCTCCAGGATATCGACGTTTAAAAAATTCTACAGGTTGCACGTTTTGAGTTACAGAGGAGGTCTAGGGCTAGAATTATTGCTCTCGCTCTACCAATTGCGGGCGATACCTCACATGTGTGGTTTGAATACTGTTTACATATGCGGGTGCTACTCGCGTATGTGTTTCGCTTCTGCGCGCGGGACGGGGTGCGTTTTCCTCCTCCCAACTTTTTTTGCTGGCTCCTGGATTCCAAGCAAATTTGTCAAACCCTATATATAAAGTGCATTAAAAATGTAGCACCTTAGCCCAGGTTCACGCTGGGATGCTGGAATGAAGCCTTGTGAGTTCAGCTGAACGTGCACGATTTCACTCCCGCTTGTCAGTCGCGATTTCCGCCGCGATTAGAGACATCTGTGCCGCTTTTACCGATTAAGACGGTGCCATTGTCGGCAATTGCTGCCGATTTAACATGTCAAATCGCACCAGTGTGAACCAGGGCTAAAACGCACAGTTGTAAACAGGGGCCCAAATCAGAAAAGCACTTGGCCCCCATTAACACACAAGCGAATTTGAAGCATGTCATCGTTTGACATTTTTTAGATTTTCATGTTCTATAACATTAAAACGGTTGTGGGCCCAGGTTCACACTGACGGCGGGAATGAAATTGTGCGTGGGTCCAGCCTCCTCCTCCATGGCTATTATGCCACTATTTCTTGCGCCTGACCCATGCATGCCATTATTTCTTGATCCCGACCTTTGGTCCTTTTACACAGGGTTCTGCACTGTTTAGCAGGGGATCTGTAAGCATCTTTCCTGCTAAATTGGAGTTTAACAGGATGGATGTCAGTTTTCTGAGATCCATGGCCATTCAGTTTCTCTGCATTTGTCTGATCATGTCACAGAGCTTCCTAGTTGCATATCACTGATCGAATGCTCCCTCTCATCAGGAGCAGCAATCAGTGATGTCACTTGTAGCCACGCCCCCAAACAGAATCGCTCCCTAGGGAACACTTGACCCCTTCAGCAGCCCCTACAGGTTAACCCCTTCGCTGCCAGTGGAATTTTTACAGCAATCAGTGCATTTTTATAACACTGATTGCTGTAAAAATGACTGGTCCCAAAATGGTGTCAAAAGTGACCGATGTGTCCGCCATAATGTCGCAGTCACAATAAAGATCGCTGCCATTACTAGTAAAAAGAGAAAATTATTAATAAAAATGCCATAAAACTATCCCCTATTTTGTAGATGCTATAACTTTTTGATAAACGCTTATTGCGATTTTTTTTTATTTTTTTTTTATTTTTTTTTGTATATAGAAGAATACGTATCGGCAAAAAGTAAAAAATATAGATTTTTTTTTTTTCAAAATTGACACTCTATTTAAAGTGAAGCCGTAATCAAATACCACCAAAAGAAAGCTCTATATGTGAGGGGAAAAAAAGAACGTCAATTTTGTTTGTTTGGGAGCCACGTCGAACAACCGCGCAATTGTCAGTTTATGCGACGCAGTGTCGAATTGCAAAAAGTGGCCTGGCCTTTTGCCAGCCAAATGGTTCAGGGCTTAAGTGGCTAAAGGGGAAGCTTCTTTAATTTCTTTTCCTAAACTGTGAAGCAAAATAAATGTCAGTGCCCATCTGCAGCCTCACCAGTGCAGCCTGATTGATGGCCATCTGCAGCCTCGGAGGGGGCTGTTTACTCGGCAGCCTCTTTAATACAAAGTCCTTCCTCCTATGATGGATGGGACTTCCTATTGCAGATGCTGCAGAGTAAACAGGAGCTTCTCTTGTATGTAATCTAATGGCGCTAGTCTCGCCCCCTCCCTGTCCCCTCCGAGGCAGTGCTAATAAATACAGCATATATCTTTTGTGGACCTGGGGGGGGGGGGCATATTGAATATATATCCATCCAAATCACCAAGGGGGGGGAGGCGTGTTAAACCTGAACATGAGGCGCAATTGGCCCGCGGGCAGGACTTTGGACATGCCAGCACTAGTCCATTTTGCATCCCCCTGCCCATAGATCTGAATGGTTTAGGTCCACCTAAAAGGATCAGAAAGCATGTAAAGAGGGTCTTTAAACTCTTAAAGCGTTTTCTTACTTTTTAATGGGGCTTTGCTAGGATCTCCTATTTTTTAAAAGATGAATAAAAAATAAAACCATGCTTCACCTGGATGATCTCTTCTGGGTTCGGTGTCCTATGTACTGAGTTAATATTGTTGTGTCTCCAGATTTTAATAAGGGTCCCTCTAGATCAGCTTTGTAGAGGTTGCGCTGTATCGTTATGTTATTCTTAGCCGGTGTGATTGTGGATAATATGAGGAAGTAATGTGATTGTGCAATCTTAGTTGCTGCCATTTTTAGGACATTTTTCACCTCATCAAGTCTGTTTTGCAAACCACCACTTGCAAAACGCATCCTTGGGAAAATGATTGCTTTATATTTACACGTCAGCAGATTTTATGTGCACTTACAGAGGACTGTGTGCATACACTATTTTCCAGCGGCAAGAATCGGCAGATTTTTTTTCTTTTTTTGTAGCTGGAATGACCGGTGCATGTGAATGGCAGTCAGGGCTGGTGCAAGTTTTTTTTTTTTTTACACCCTAGGCGTGACCTCATTTTGCAGCCCCACCCCTGACTCCACCCCCCTTTTCCCTGCCCATGTAAACCCCACCTTTTTAATGAAGTGCCCACCCAATGCTGGCTCTCCAGTGCCCACCCAATGCTGGCTCTCCAGTGCCCACCCAATGCTGGCCCTCCAGTGCCCACCCAATGCTGGCCCTCCAGTGCCCACCCAATGCTGGCCCTCCAGTGCCCACCCAATGCTGGCCCTCCAGTGCCCACCCAATGCTGGCTCTCCAGTGCCCACCCAATGAATGCTTGCTTTCATTCATTTGGGAGTCGGGACACAGTCCTCTGGTCGCCGCTGCGCCTCTGACACTACACCCTGTTCCAAATTATTATGCAAATTCTGGTGTCACAAAGATTAAGTATTTTGTTTTTCATGGATGGCAGTGTGTCTCGGGGCTTTTTTAATCACTGAAAACAATCTCGGACACCTGTGATAATTAGATTGCCAGATGAGCCCAATTAATGGAAAAACTCCTAAAAGAGGGTGTTCCACATTATTAAAGGGGAGTTCCACCCACAATTTCACTTTTTAAATATACCCCTGTAACACAAGCTTAATGTATTCTAGTAAAGTTAGTCTGTAAACTAAGGTCCGTTTTTGTTAGGTTGTTACAGCATTTAGATTTAGAGTTTATAATCTAGAAATAGACCGTGGCCATCTTAAGTGTGGGCATCATGAAGCCAGACTGTATGACTTCCTGGATTTCAGCTTTGCATATCTCGCACATACTCAGTGCTGCACAAGCAATGTAATAGGTTTCAGTCAGGTTTGCAAGGACTACTGGGAAACATGATGCCTATCCCAGAAACCCTTGCAAATAGCCATATGACTTTAATAGCCTAGGCTAATAAGGAGGAGGAAATAATGAAGGCAACAAAATAAATAAAAATTGTCCATTCTGAACACTATGAGATTAGGGCATGCAGCACAGACAAACATAAAAAAATGGTTGGAACTCCACTTTAAGCAGAGCACCATTTTCAAGCAATATAGAGAAGAAAAGGGATCTCTCTGCTCCCAAAAAAAATTGAAATAGTTTAATGTCTTGGACAAGGTATGAAAACTTAAGATATTTCACGAAAATGTAAACGTGATCATCGCACTATTAAGAGATTTGTGGCCGATTCAGAGCACAGACGGGTTTCGTGCAGATAAAGGCACATTGAGGAAGATTTCTACCAGATCCATGCATCGGATCAAGACAGCAGCTGAATGTTTTATAATGCTGATTTGTTAATAAAAAACTTTGCTATAAAAAAAAAAGAGCGCAGCTGCTAAAACACCATTACATAGCAGAAAACGGACATCACAGTGTAGAGTCCTCCAGAGTCTTGCAACTGTGCATAAACCTTCCATTCGGCCACCACTAACCGATGCTCACAAGCACGGCTGCATTGGGCAGAAAAATACATGAAGACTAATTTTCAAACAGTCCTGTTCACTGATGAGTGCCGTGCAACACTGGGTGGTTCAGGTGGATGGAGTAGTGGATGGTTGGTGGATGGCCACCCTGTTCCAACAACGCTGCGACGCATCACCCATACGCACCTATGGGCCATCCGTTGTCGGCACTCCTTCTGCTTCCCTGCAGTTGCCACTGGCTGACAGAGGGGAGGTGGATCACGTGACTGGACCAGAGTAATCTGAAAATTGTAATTGTAAGTATACAGATTCTTCTTACACAGGTTACATAGGTATTCAGTTAGGTAATTTGGTTGGTTGCAGACTGGCTGGTGAGTTGGGCTGGGTTTTGTTTTGCACGCATTGCCCTTCCATGTGTTTCTTGCTGTGAAGGCCAGTTGTTTATTGGTGAGAGACACACTGGACAACTTTGCTGCCATTGTGCTTTAGTGTCCAGTACGCCCCTGTGCCTTTTAAGGAGGGGTGGGCTCCCTCCAGGCTCACCTGACCTCTGCATGTGCTTCTACTATGGAGGCTTTAAAAAACTGACAAGAGTTAGGACTGCAGATAATACCGGGGTGCCTTGGAGCTTGCGCATTTATTTGCAAATGTGTGCAGACTAAACCCTTGATTTTTATTTTTAATGCAAACTAGACATAATTCATTTGATTGCAGACTGGCTGGTAAGTTGAGCTGGGAAGTTTATTGCAATATTAACAAGAGCTTTACACTGGTGAAGTCACTGAATGAAAACCGATTTTATTCTGGGCGATCGTACTTGCCACCAAAATCCTTTATTTTTATTTTTATATAGGTCTCTCCGTTGATTACAATGGAACAACTACTCTGGGTGAGCGGTCGGGTGATTGGGGAGGTGGATACCTACCGCATTCCGCTCATCACTTACACCCCACGGGGACATCTCCTGGCCTTCTCTGAGGCTCGCAAACATTCTGCCTCTGATCTCGGGGCAAAATTCATAGCCACTCGCAGGTCACAGGATGGGGGTGAGTATCCTAGTCATGTGTGCTCAGGAGCCTTTCATCCAATCACATACATTGAATTGTGTTGTGAAAATGCTTTTTGCCTGGCAGTTATGCTGACTTGGTGGCTCCAATGCTTTGAGTCTCTGAGCAAACAAAGTAAATGCCCATACACACAATCAGAAAATCGTACAAAAAATACCACTTTTAAACCGATCGCGATATATAGATTTTTTTTTTTTTTTTTTCATAAAAAAATTAAATTTACAATTCGAATCAAGTTATTTATTTTTCAATTTGATTGACACCGCGCTGGTCCTGAGGAGCTTTGAGTAGGAGTTTTAGGCGAGGTCACGGCAACTGGCTTAGCGCACTAGGCTGAAGCTACAGCTTTGCCTAAAAACTCCTGCCCGCAGCACCTCGGGACCGGCACGGTGTCGGCGCTGCTCCTAGGGGAATAAAAATCGAACAAATTGTGATTATTTTTTTTAAATATGAATCAACTTGACCTACCAACACGATTTTAAAACCAAATCGATTTATTTTTTTATTTTATTTTCCCCCCAGCCCTAGATGGAACAAGCACATTTTTCTCGTACAATTTTTAGTCTAAAGCAGCGCTCCACCGAAAAAGGGAAGCTCTGCTTGTCTGCCCTCACCCACCCAGTGCCACATTTGCGAGTACGGCTAACTCAGCTGGAAGTTCGGCCCTATTCACAGCTGGCCCATTAAGAAAGCGCAGCACGATTCGCACACGTGCAGTAGGAACCTGGCAAGGTAGTGTCCCTTACCCAAGATGGCGGTGTGAGCACCCGAGAGCAGTTTTTTTTAAGAATCGGTTAGGGTGGGGACACCGCAAGACCCCTGGACTGGTAAGTGCCCTAATAGGAAAAGTCAGCAGCTAAAGTATTTGTAGCTGCTGACTTTTAAATATTTGGGGGGGCTCCGCTTTAATCAAGACAATATTTGTCCAAATATACAATACAACACATTACATCGCTTCTTCTGAATTATTATTCTGTTTTCTTAACTCCAGGAAGCTTTTTTTTTGATTTATGGAGATTAACATGCCAAATCACTTGTCCGATAATCTCATTGTCTGTTCCAGGCGTAATTGTGGCATTCAAAACCATACTTCGTTTTTCACAGTATTGAAGCAACAGGATTAAAAATTACAGCTAGGAAAGTAGCATTTTTTAGAAGGTCAGCAATGGCAGCTTACATTCCACTGTCTATTCAGGTTTCTGTTTAACAACATATAAGGATTTTTTTTACTTTAAGTTATGGTGCAACCGATCGGGCACCTGCAATTGCTCGTTACAGAACGGGGATGTATGTGTGTAAATATGTTAAAGGTGTAAAAAAAATATTAATTAACAAACCAAACAGGACAACTTTTTTTTTAATACGTTTTATAATGTAGAAATTAACAAAAAAAAATAAAAAATCAGCAGGAAATAATTAAATGGAGAATAATGGATTAATTAGGGCCTATTGGACTTAATTAAAGGTTTAAGGGGTTAAACAGACATTTAATATAAACTTTACTTGACTGATTGCTTTTAACTGACTTCATCTGCTGATTAAGTTTATCTTGTTTTGGTCTGTAGATGAATAAACCAAAAGATACAAATGAAACAATGTTTCTTTTTATCTTTTGGTCTGCGTGTGTGTTTTACATTTTGAGCTTTTGGAGGAATCCTGTTGACGGCTGAAAGAACAGAGCCTGAAGGTATCAGTTTTAGGTATTGGAGCATTTGCACGAGTACTAATAGTCATACAACTGCTTGGTATTGGCACAGACAATGGTATTGTGAAACCCTATTAAAAAGGATGGTTTTCTAACCCTTAATACCAAAAAAAAAAGCTTTGGCTGAGGTCATGCTTTTATTGGTTATTAAAAATGTTTCCATACTTGCAGGTTACACCTGGGGACCCACAGCTTTCATTATAGATGATGGATCTGCTGCAGACGGGCTGAACTTGGGTGCTGTTGTTGTGGATGATGAGACTAAAAGCATCTTCCTGGTGTACACGCTGTGTGCCCATTACCTGCAGTGTGGAGTCTCCAGCGTCATGGTCACCAACAGCTCTGATGATGGTATCACCTGGAGTACACCGAGAAACCTCTCCCGTGAGGTCGGCACCACGATGTTTTCACCTGGGCCAGGCTATGGGATACAGGTTGGTAGAAAGTTGAAAGGAGGTGAAACAATTTAACTGCTTAAAGACCGTTTAACACCGATATACGTCGGCAGAGCGGCACAGCTGGGCATAAGCACGTACAGGTACGTCCTCTTTACAATGCCCAGCCGTGGGTGGCGCGCGTGCAGCCGTGACCCGATCACCGCCGGTGTCCTGCGATCTGGTTAACCCCTTCACTGCCAGTGTAATTTTCACAGTAATCGGTGCATTTTTTATATCCCCGATCACTGTAAAAATGGTCCCAAAATGGTTTCAAGTGTCCGGTGTGTCCGCCATAATTCTGCAGTCTTGATAAAAAATTGCTGATCGCCTCCATTGCTAGTAAAAAATATATATATATATATATATATATATATATATATACACACATGCCATAAAACAATCCCCTATTTTGTAGACGATATAACTTTTGCGCAAACCAATCAATAAACGCTTATTGCGTGTGTGTTTTTTTTTTTATAAATATGTAGAAGAATACGTATCGGCCTAAACTGAGGAAAAATATTTATTTAAAGTAAAAAATATTGAATTTTTTCTCAAAATTATCGCTTTTTGTTTATAGCGCAAAAAATCAAAACCGGAGAAGTGATCAAATACCACCAAAAGAAAGCTCTATTTTGTGGGGGGTGGCGGCAAAGGACCTCAATTTTGTTTTGGAAGCCACATCGCACATCCGCACAATTGTCAGTTAAAGCGATGCAGTGCCAACTCGCAAAAAGTGACCTGGTCCTTTAGCAACAAAATGGTCCGGGGCTTAAGTGGTTAAACAAGTCCAGCATTTGGTAAAGGTTAATTTTTTAACGTGGTTAGTGTTACTGCTTTGTTATTTGTAAGAGGGTACGTGTCTCAGGGGTCAATTTTTTATATATATATTTAGTCTGGGCAGCCGCTTCAGTTGAGATTTTCTCTATGTACAGAAAAAGTATGAGCCAAAGAAAGGCCGCCTGATCGTGTGCGGTCACGGGACCCTGGATGAGGATGGAGTGTTCTGTCTACTAAGCGATGATCATGGGAAAACTTGGAGGAAAGGTGGAAACTTAGAGGGTCTGCCATTTAAGAAGCAAAAAAGAATGGGTGACTTCAGTCCTGATGAGTGCCAGGTAAGACGTGCCCACCACTTGTGCGTCTGACTCCCCTCCATACTCTTATCCATAATCCAGTTTGCTGTTTTGTCCATCTGAAGTCTTCATGTCTTACCTTTTTCACCTCTCGCAGCCCTACGAGCTTCCTGATGGCTCAGTGGTAATAAATACCCGGAACCAGTACTTCTATCACTGTCACTGCCGGATCATAGTGTACTCCACCGATGGCTGCGATTCTCTACCGCTGGAAAATGTCCGCTTCGACGAAGGTTTGCCAGATCCAGCTGTGGCTGCTGGAGCTTTGTATAAAGGTGGAGTGACCTACTTTGTGAACCCAGCACACCAGACTCAACGTAAGTGGAAAACGCACAATGATTGACGTTTTCTATATAACAAGTATCCATCGAACCTTTCATGTCAGCCCTTTCCCGTTGGTTTCTAATAGGGATGAGCTCCGGCGTGTTCGCCAGTGGCATCTATAGAGGGTCGCTGGAGCACCGCCCCCTCTGGCTCTCTCACCGCCATTGATTCACGTATTGCATGAATTTATAATATTGTTGCCGGCCGCTGCCGCAACTATTCAGATGGCAGGCCCCCTGGTGAGCGCCGACTACCTGAATAACAGCAGCTGGTTGGCTGTGCGGAAGTACCTATCAGAGCCAGCGTCTCTGATAAGCTTTCCGAGTACAGCCCTCAGCCTTTCCGAATGCTTATCCTGGGAAAGTACGGGGGGTGCGTTCCTTGGATAAGACTGACAGGTGTCTCAGCCAATCAGGTTCACCGTTTCTGGTTATCGGTAACCTGATTGGCTGAAGCGTCATCAAGGGCAGGAGAAGACATCGAGGAATGTGGAAGGAGAAAGGTAAGTGCTGGGGGGGGGGGGGGGGAGCGCATGAAGGGGCATTTTACAGGGCACAGTGGTGACAAAGGGCACAGTGACATAAATGGGCACAGTGGCTGCATTTGATGGCATGGCACAGTGGTGACAATTGATGGCACAGTGGCTGTGTTTTATGGCATGGCACAGTGGTGACAATTGATGGCACAGTGGCTGCATTTGATGGGCACAGTGAGGCTGCAATTTTATTTATTTATTTTGCTTTTTTTTTTATTTTTTTATACATCAATGGTCCAGAAAGGATTTTATTTGAATAACCTTAGGATGGAGTACCTCAACTTTTTGGTTGTTTCATTTCATCTTCATTGAGGCTTGTATGATGTAAATCCTTAAAGGAGTTGTAAAGGCAGAAGGTTTTTTTTATCTTAATGCATGAAGATGAAAAGCCTTCTGTGTGCAGCAGCCCCCCTCAGTGCCCCTAATACTTACCTGAGCCCCATCTTTGTCCAGCGATGTTCCCTCACTATACCTCCTGATTGGCTGAGACATAACAGTGGTGCCATTGGTTCCTGTGGCTCTCAATCACTCAGTTAGGCAATTGGAAGGGGGTGGGGCTGAACCGCAGCTCAGTGTCTGTCTGAGTGGACACATGGAGCTTGGGTGCCCCCATGGCAAGCTGCTTGGTGTGGGGGCACTCGGCAGGAGGGAGGGGCCAAAAGCAGCAAAGAGGAACCCGAGAAGAGGAGGATCAGGGCTGCTCTGTGCAAATCCACTACACAGAGGAGGCAAGTATAATGTGCGTGTGTTTTTTTTTTTTTTTTATGAGACTTTACAATCACTTTTAAACTAGAACTATAGGCACAACTTCTCTTTTCTCTTACTCTTTCTCTTTTTTCCTCCTTCTCTTTTCTCTTTTATCTTTCTCTTTCTCCTTTCTCTCGATGTTTGTACCTGTAGTAGGGTTCAGAAAGGAGGAAGGTTTATTAAAGGGTATGGGTTTTTTTTTTTTTTATATATAACAAACATGTTATACTTGCCTCCACTGTGCAATTCGTTTTGCACAGAGTGGCCCTGATCCTCATCTTCTGGGGTCCCTCAGCGGCTGTCTTGACTCCTCCCGAAAGAGCTAACCTCCCCTCTGTGAAGCGCTCTCCCAAGGGGGTTAGCTTGCAGGCACCCTCCCTTGTGATACATTCAACGACCATAGCCACCGATTGTATCACACGGGCCCGCCCCCCTGCACACCGCATCATTGATTTAATTGACAGCATCAGGAGCCAATGGCTGCGCTGCTATCAATCATCCAATGAAGAGCCAACTAGAGCTCGGTGAAAGCTACGCGGGATCGCGCCCAAGAAGATTTGGGTCTTGTGTAAGTAAAACGGGGGCTCAGAGGGGCCGATGAATGCAAGGTGTCACTGCATAGGATGCATTAAGGTGAAAAAACTTAAAGCTTTACAACCCCTTTAACCCACTAACCTTACACTTTATTTTTTATTTTTTTTAGGTCTAAACCTCACCCTACGTTGGAGCTTTAATTCTGGGGACTCGTGGGAACAGAAGTCCTTCCAGATTTGGCCGGGACCAAGTGGCTATTCCACTCTCACCACCCTCTCCCATAGCATTGAAGACAATGAGCACCTCTTTATTGTGTATGAGAAAGGAAGACAAGAAATTACAGAATCCATCTCTTTTGTTAAAGTTAATCTCTACGGCAGTCTCTGATTGGCTGCATCACTACTGGATCAATACAAGTGTACAAAATTCAAGGATTGATTGATTTGGTGCCAAAATTGAACTCTCTTGAATCTGGAAAAAACCCTGTCCTGCTCCTTTTCTCTCTTCATAAGAGATACAATTGAGCTGTTCCAGCTCCTTAAGTAGCCCCTTCTTCTCTTCTTTCTGCAGATTTACGAATGACAACAGCCTATGGCAAACCATTCCTGACACACTGAGGTTCCCTTTATGTAACTGAGTGGTATGAGATACAAGTAACATAAATAGTGGGGAGTTATGGCAGGAGATATAAGCTACAGTGGAACCTTGGATCACAAGTAACGTGGTTAACGAGCATTTCCTAATACGGGCACTGTATTTAAAAAAAAAAAAAAACCTGACTCGATTTGCTAGTGTTGTCTCACAAAGCGAACAGGATTCAAGCCAAAGTGGTGTACAATACCCCATTTGGCCTGAGGTGGGGGGGGGGGGTAACAGAGCAGAGCCGATCAGTGCCGTTTGGAAATGCCCAAGGTTTTCCGAGTTCAGCCGAGGTGTCCTTAGGCCTTTTCTAAGTGATTTTGAGGCTCTCCGGCGCCCCCCATCTCTGGCCACATGTGGTATTGCATGCCATTTGAAGTCAATGCAGAACAAATTATTTTCGTTTCCATTGACTTCAATGGGGAAACTTGCTTTGATATGCAAGTACTTTAGATTACGAGCATTCTCCTGGAACAGATTATGCTCGTAATCTAAGGTTCCACTGTATTTAAAACCTAACACCAGCCAAAAATTTCAGTTTTCAAGATGAAGGGGACAGGATTAGAACCTCCCCTGTAGTGTGTTTGTTTTTTTTGTTTTTTTATTATTATTTTTTTTTTATTAATGATCACATGTCCCTGTTGTTCAGTTGATTTCCCCTCACTTCCTATTCTGTCTGTCTCTCCTCTTGGACAGGAAGTGAAGGAAACTCTTACTTTTGGGGCCACAGCCCGCAATAAAACTGAGTTTCTTACCCTTCTCCACTGCAATAGGAAAAATTGTTTCTGTTGGTTTCTGGGTAGAGTTCTCCTCACTTCATATTCTTAAAGTTATTAAACATTCAGGAAGAGAAGGTAAATCTCTTCCTGTTTTATACTCCTCTAAATACCTGTTGCTATGTGGATGTTCCTAATCTGCCTCTTCCTTATCTGCGGTGGGTCTTTTTTCCACATCCTCCTTCTTGTGAATGGGGCACGCTGCTTTCTGGGAACCCAGAGAGCAGCCGCCCATTCACAAAGCGGCGTGAGCCTTGCACATGCGCAGTAGGAAACGGGCAGTGAAGCCGCAAGCTTCACTGCCTGTTTCCCTTACTGGGGATGGCGGTGCGGGACCTGCAACGATCCGGATTGGCATAGGGGGCGGATCCCACTTTAGATGCAAAATTTAAAAAAAGTTATTGTTTGGAGTTGAGTTTGCCTAATGATGATTCTTTACTGTACTGAAAACAAGGTTGTTTACACCAATGGTTCTCAACCTCGTCCTCGCGCACCCCCAACTGGACATGTTTTGGCCCTTTCACACATGCGGACTGTATATCTGTATTTCATCCATCCGTTTTCGGATAAAATATGGACATGCATGTGTCCCTATGGGATAGTTCTCATTGGTCTCCGCTATTGTCCCTTTCTGCAGACAGAGGAAAATACTACTTTTTTTCAATCCATCATTGGATCGTGTGAACACGGACAGACGGTCAGTGTTCATCTGATTTCCCCCCCCCCCCCCATAGAGAAGAGCGGAGATCTGGCGGAGCGATTTCCCACTGATCAATCGGATATTAAAGGAACGGATACTCGCGGGATCCGTAAGACCCCTTTCACACTGAAGCGTTTTACAGCGTTTTAGCGTTAAAAATTAGCGCTCTTAAAATGCTCATCAAACGCTCTTCATGCATCTCAATGGACCCTTTCACACTGAGTCCTGCAAGCAGCATCTTTGGAGCAGCTTTTGCGCGCTGAAAATAATGCTCCAAAAACTCCCCTTTCCATTAAAATAAATTGAAAAGCGCTGTAAAAACGCCTTACCCTTTCACACTGAGGCGTTGAACTGGCGGGGCGTTGAGAAAAGTCCTGCAAGCAGCATCTTTGGAGCAGCTTTTGAGCGCTGACAAAAAATGCTCCAAAAACTCCCCTCTCCATTGAAATGAATTGAAACGCGCTGTAAAAACGCCTTACCCTTTCACACTGAGGCATAGCTGTCCAAAATACCAAGCCATTGACTCTTATCTTGAGCAGGTGCTTTAAACCAGGGAAAACCTGCAATCATGGCCTGTTGGGGGCACTTGAAGACAGGCTTGAGAACCACTAACCACTGGTTTACAGCAAGCTTCTAAGAACATGTGAGATTATTGGAGGCTGCCATTGCTTACTTGGTTTTTAAAGCTTCAGATTGCAAAGCTGTCCTGATTCTATCTCCAGTATCCAGACATTCACTGACATGGAACCAATGTGCAGCCAGTAGGTCCGACGGTCTTGTTCCAGGCCAGGGACTCGCAGAGATGACCTCCTCAGAACTCGCAGCTTTGAAGTTGTAGGTCCCATATTTCTAAGAATCCACTTAAGTCTGCAAGCTAAAGCACTTATTTTTTTTGTTTTAAATATATGCTTTTTTAAGGGAGACCTTCAAGTCTTTTTTGAGAGCTTGTTAATGGTGAAATCCACCTAAAATCAATTATTCCTTTTTTTTTTTTCAGTGGGGATTTTGTTTTGTTTTTGATTTGATTTTTGATTATTTTATAAAAGATAAAAAATAAAGGGAAGGATTAGAGAGTCTGAGATAAAATGGGAGGTACTAGTGACAGTCTCTTATGTTTTGAAGACTATGGTGATAGGAAGGAGATCTGATGAAGATATTGGGGATATATGCAGATTTAAATAAAAAAAATAATTAATGTGTATATTCAGGTGTAAAGTGTGGACTAGCAAGTCCGTCTAAGGCCTGGTTCACACTGGTGCATTTTGACATGTGATTTGGCATGTCAAAACGGCGGTATTTGCCACAAATGGCCAGCAATGGCATTGTCCAAATTGGTGCGACGCTGCATCTGCGGCGCTGCACCGATCTCAAAGTAGTCCCTGTACTACTTTTTGCGATTTCAGTCCGCGATTTACTTTGACATCTGTGCAGAAACTTGCACAGATGTCTCTGTAATCGCGGCCGAAATCGGGACTGCCAGCGGGAGTGAAATCTTTTGAGTTCAGCTAAACTCGCATGGCTTCACTCCCACAGCCCAGTGTGAACCTGGGCTAAAGGCCCATACACATGATCGACTTTTCGACAACAACGGTCCGACGGATGTGTTTTATCAGACAATCCGACCGTCTGTACGCTCCATCAGACAATTGTTTTCGTTTTTTTAACGGACAAATGTTCGCCGTGCATGCTCTCAAATTTTCTGACAACAAATGTCTGATGGAGGATCGTTCGATTGTGTGTACACAAGTCCATCGAGCTAAAATACAAAGTAAAAAACATGCATGCTCAGAACCAATACTAAACATAAGACAATAGCAGAAGTTGCCCAAAGGGTGGCGGTAAAGAGCTGAAAAACCATGTGATTTGGTGAATGTTGGCTGTAAATATTCTGCTGTGTGTATGCAGGACAAGTTCACGGCCAACACCCCTTTCAGACAAAAATCCACGGTAAAGTCCAATGGAAGTCCGATCGTGTGTATGAGGCTTATGCCGTGTACACACGATCGGAAATTTCAATAAGAAAAGTCCGATGTGAGCTTTTGAAAGGAAATTCCGACCGTGTGTAGGCTCCATCAGACTTTTGCTGTTGGAATTTGCGCCAACAAAAGATTGAGAGCAGGTTTTCTATATTTTTCCGACGGAAAAAGTTCCCATCGGAAAATCTGCTTGTCTGTATGCAATTCCGATGTGCAAAAAAAAGGAAGCATGCTCACAATCGAGCCGAACTGCCTATTGAACTTCATTTATCTTGGCTCGCCGTACGTCTTGTATGTGACCCCTGTTCTTAATGATCAGAATTTCCGATCGTACCATCATAAAATGTAACAAGGTTGAACAGAACTGTGTATGTACTTGATGGAAAGTTATCTAATATACTCTCTGCCTCCTTTTGTATAAATAAAGAATTTGAAAAAAATAAATCTTCTTCTTTTTTTTTTTTGGCTCAGCGCCCGGGTGTAAAATCGCCACCCAAGGTAATAGTGGTATGTATCGGAAAGGCATGGATGCACTAATGTACTGCAAATGAGTTTAAAATTTCCATCCGAGCCACTTTATGTACAGTTGTGGCCAAAAGTTTTGAGAATGACACAAATATTAGTTGTAACAGAATGGCCCGTGACACTCAGACATTGGAAGGATGAGAGCTACTCCTGTGCCAGCAGCAACAATAACTCTTGGGTCGAAATCCACCCTGTGCCCTTTTGGGTGTAGGGTGGCTAATAGTGAATTATAATTCCTTTACTAACAGATGGGACATTATTAATACTTCATATTTCAGGACTGAGATATCACAAGGAGTTAATGATGACATGACCAGGTCAACCAGACAGTGACTCATACCTTTGTATAATAGGCTATTGAAATATCTTAAGGTGTTGGCTATTCACTGTAAAGACATTCCGTTGAAAAGGTGTTGATTGCACCCACTCTCGCAAGACTCTGCCATTGTGTGATATAGTGTTTGGTTTTTATGTCATTGTCTACAGGAATGTCATGCTCTCGGAGTTAAGTCTATTGAAGATGCGGTGCCGACAAGTCTACATGGTTAGCTTACCTGAATGCCTTTTAGAGTGTGATTGAAGCCCCCCATGGTGTGAAGGGGGGTGGAGACTACATTGTCCTGTGATTAACTGCGTTATGCTTGAAACTGTATAAGAAGCTGAGAAAATATCAATAAAGGGTCATATCTTTGGAAGCAAGTACGGAGCTCTGTCTCGTCTTATTCTGGGAAAGGATATGGATCGTGTATGCAGGATTGTCGCAGTGTGTCAGATAAGCTTGTCGTGGTTGGATGGAAGGTTGTAAGCGGTGTTGACCGTTACATTAGTTTTCACAAAGTTTGCTGCTAAACTGCTTTAGATCTTTGTTTCAGTTTTTTCTGTGATGTAGTGAAATATAATTACACGCACTTCATACGTTTCAAAGGCTTTTATCGAAAATTACATGACATTTATGCAAAGTCAGTATTTGCAGTGTTGGCCCTTCTTTTTCAGGACCTCTGCAATTCGACTGGGCATGCTCTCAATCAACTTCTGGGCCAATTCCTGACTGATAGCAACCCATTCTTTCATAATCGCTTCTTGGAGTTTGTCAGAATTAGTGGGTTTTTGTTTGTCCACCCGCCTCTTGAGGATTGATCACAAGTTCTCAATGGGATTAAGATCTGGGGAGTTTCTAGGCCATGGACCCAAAATGTCAAAGTTTTGGTGTTCTTCACCAAACTGTTGGAAGAAGTTGCTGTTGAAGGGTGTTTTAGTACCATTAATGGCTGTGTTTTTGGGCAAAATTGTGAGTGAGCCCACCAGTGGCGGCTGGTGAAGTTTTAGGAGGGGGGGAGGCGCAAGACCCCGCCCCTCCATGTTTGTCCCCTCCCACTTATAAGCCACGCCCCTTATATAATCTACCCACTCCGTCCCCTGTATTCCACTTCACATCACAAATCATGGTATATAGCGTAGCCTTACAGATCAGCGCAAACAAACGAAAAAATTACACTGTTAGTAATGAAGGACTCTAAGTGGGCATGAGATTATCAGAGACTGCGGACATACTGCACGAGATTACCAAAGACTGCGAACATGCTGCACAAGATTACCAGAGACTGCGGACATACTGCACGAGATTACCAAAGACTGCGAACATGCTGCACAAGATTACCAGAGACTGCGGACATACTGCACGAGATTACCAAAGACTGCGAACATGCTGCACGTGATTACCAGAGGCTGCGGACATACTGCACGTGATTACCAGAGACTGCGGAGATGCTGCACAAGATTACCAGAGACTGCGGATATACTGCACAAGATTAACAGAAACTGCGGACATACTGCACAAGATTAACAGAAACTGCGGACATACTGCACGAAATTAACAGAGACTGCAGACATACTGCATGAGATTACCAGAGACTGCAGACATACTGCATGAGATTACCAGAGACTGCAGACATACTGCATGAGATTACCAGAGACTGCGGTCATACTGCATGAGATTACCAGAGACTGCGGTCATACTGCATGAGATTACCAGAGACTGCGGTCATACTGCATTGGGGGGGGGGGGTAATACGGGCCACTATTGTTGCCGAACATAAAAAAATGTGGGGGGGGCTTGCAAAATGCGGAAAAATGTCAAGGTCTGTAAGAAAAGTAAAACTCTCTTATACCCTTTTAAAAATAGTTAATATAAGAACATCAAAGTGTACACCGCTCACATTAAAATTCAGTTTTACCATATCTCTAGGTTTCACAGACTCGTCATCATTATGTGTCTGTATGCAACCAGAAATAAGAGGATTTAGATTTTGTATGGCAAATGTAAGAAATTTCTATGTATACTTCAAACATTAAGGATTTGTTTGGTTAATTTTCATAATGCATGTAGTGCTGTCATAAGGTGGAAAGTTGAGCATTGTAATATACACCATGGTTAGGGTGCCCTTTCATTTTAGAGGTGGATTATGATGGACACTGAAGAAAAAGTAGTAGCGCTGTACATAATTGATGATAGTTTTATATAATTCTGATGATTCCCAAATGTATTGCACACATACTTTGAAGATCCATGCACACATTAATCCCTTCTTATATACAGCAGCAATGATGTGAAAAAAAAATCCAATGTCTGGAGCTTCATTTGTTACTGATCTGTACTCAGCAAGAAGTACTTTGTGAACACTGGACACACTGAGAGATGGAGAAAACAAACTAATTGATTGTATTCCCCTCCAACACAGCTTGTTGGTTTCATTTAAAAGTTACAGAAGGTGGAACACAAGGACAGGGTTCAAGCAACAGCCTAACTGGTTTCACATGTGAAGTGTGTCCTTCTCCACAGAGTCTTAATACAATTTTTATCTTGCTTATTAGGTCTGCAATGACATTTTAACTAATATTGCTTTTGCCAGAAGGCTGGTATTTCTATGTTTATGTGGGAGTTGGCAGGATTGCGCTGAAGTTATACCCAAGTTTGCTAAGTGTAGGGCGAGGGGGATCTGGAGACGGTTTCCTTACCTGGCTGGAGGCTCTCAGTGATGCGTCCCTCTGAGTTGCATAGCGCCGACATCACTTCCTGATGTCTGCACTATGCACAGCATATACTGGGTGCCGTGCACCCTCCCGGCCACTAGTCCATCGCGCCGGAAACTGTGGCACGATGGGCATAGCCACAAAGGCATATTTTGCCTGCCAATGTAGCACCTCGTTGGCAATCTTATGATTGCCCAGACGTGGCGCTACTCGCACTGCACCCGGCGCCCTTTTTAAAGGGACATGTTTAAATATATATATTTTTTTAAAACATTTTTTTTTTTTTTTACTGCCTTGAGGGGGGGGGGGCGCCCGGGCGCCCCTTATGGACGGGCCGCCACTGGAGCCCACTCCCTCCCTATTTTTTGGAGAGAAGTGGTTTCTTTGCTGCTCTTCTTGACACCAGGCCATCTTCCAAAAGTCTTCTCACTGTGCGTGCCGATGCGCTCACACCTGCCTGCTGCCATTCCTGAGCAAGCTCTGCACTGATCCCGCAGCTGAATCCTCTTTGGGAGATGGTCCTGGCGCTTGCTGGACTTTCTTGGGCACCCTGAAGCCTTCTTCACAAATGCAGTGGAATTTTTTTTTTTTTTTATGGGATTAAGTTAATTTTCATGGCAAAGAGGAACTTTGCAATTAATTGCAATTCGTCTGATCACTCTTCATAACATTTTGGAGTATATGCAATTTCCCATCTCAAAAACGGACAGCAGACTTTGTGAAAATTTAGTATTTGTGTCATTCTCAAAACTTTTGGCCATGGATGTACTATTTATTTTGTTGTATAATTTATATTATTTTGTTAACATATACCTGTCGTAGAAAAAAAAAAAGAACTTGTATTGGTCAACAGCATGAAAATGGGTACACCAAGATGCAGAGGGGCTGTGAACCTGATTGGTTCAGAATTCTAAAATTTAGGATTCACCAGTTTGGACTGGTTTGACCTTCAAATATCTTAAGTAACATGATTTGACATGCTTGAAAATATTGGGCCAGATTCAGGTAGATGGGCGCATCTTTATTCTTGAGTAACGTTTCTCATTTACGTTACTCCGCCGAAACTTTAGGAGAAAGTACTGTATTCACAAAGCACTTGCTCTTAAAGTTGCATCGGCGTAGCGAAAATGGGCCGGCGGAATTCAAATTGGGCGGGTAGGGGGCGTGTAGTATTTAAACTAGGCGCTATCCCGCGGCGAACGCACTGCGCATGCACCGGCCGTCAATGTATCCCAGTGCGCATGCTCCACATTAGAAGGTGTTTTCTATGTGAACGTCAATGACGTCAATCCCCATTCACGGACGAGTTACGCAAACAACGTGAAACTTTTTCAATTCGACGCGGTCACGACGGCAATACTTAACATAGGATACGCGTGCTTTTTGTTGCTTTTTCTTTACGCCGGGAAACCCCTTCCGGAAACGTAAAGTGACTGCGTCGGGCCTGCGTACGATCGTGAATTGGCGTATCTCGCTGATTTACATATTCTCGGCGTAAATCAGCGGCAACGCCCCTAGCGGCCATTTTAAAATTGCAGTTCCGATACGACGGCCAAATACAATTATGCCGCTCGTATCTGAACTCAATCCCAGCGTATCTTGTTTTCTGATTACAGAAAACAGATACGACGGCGTAGGTTAGAAGTTACGCGGCTTATCTACAGATAAGCCGCGTAACTTCTACCTGAATCTGTTTGGAGACAAAATGGGGAAATTAACTTTGGAGCAAGAGCATATAATGGTCAAGAGACCCAAATACAAGAAGCTCACTCCTTGATTTGTACCTAAATTACATTTATTGCCACCTGTTTATGACTGATCAATTCTAACTGTGATTGTTAATAATAATAATAATTCTATCTTTGAGGATCAGCAGCTATCGCATGTTTTCTGAGTGAGTGAGTAACTTGTATAGCGCTACAAATGCAAACTAAGTCGCCTCAAGACGCTTTGTATTCAATGTCGTCCGTTCAGAAGGGGTGGGTCTTACGTCTTTTTTTTTTTTTTCCCTGAAGGCCCGATGGTTTTCTTCCATCCGAATTTCTGTAGGTAGAGAGTTCCATAGCCGTGGTCCTTGGACTGCGAATCTTCGTTCTACTTTAGATTTGTAGCCGGACTTGGGGATGTGGAGGAAGTTTTGGTTAGTTGATCGGAGGCCCGATTAGGGGTGTAGTATTTTTTTTTCTGCATAAGTATTGAGGCGCTTTTTTCTTGTGTGCATTTATGAGTGAGGCAGAGGGTCTTGAATGTAACCAGATCCTTTCTGGCTAGCCAATGAAGAGTCCTCAGGACCGGGGTGATTGATTCCCTGTTTTTTTTTTTTTCCCGTTGCCAGTCTAGCTGCCGTGTTCTGGACGACTTGTAGACGAGGAATCTGGTATTTGGGTAGTCCTAGGTAGAGGGAGTTTGCGCAGTGAAATCTGGAATTGATGATTGTTCCAACTACTCCTGCTGTGTCCTCTTACGGGATGAAGGGGATGAGTCTGCGGAGAAGATGGTGAGATCCGCTGACTACTGATCCTTTTTGTGTGTCCATAATCATGTCTGAATCAAAAATGACTCTGAGGCTTTTGAATTTGGTGCTTGGGGCGATGGTTTGTCCAAAGATGGTGGGAGGAGTCATGTCATCCTAGAGTTTTTGTCTTTTGGATGGCGTGGAGAAAGAAGTTCTGTTTTGGATCCATTAAGTTTGAGGGAGCTCTCCGCCATCCAATTATCTATCAATGTCAGGCATTTTTCTAGTCCGTGATATTGGTCTTTTTTGTTGGTAATGCGAAAATAAAGTTGACTGTCATCAGCGTAGGAATGGTAGAGCAGGTCCGGTTTGCTGATGATTTTGAGGAGTGGGCGGAGGTAGATGTTGAAGAGTACGGGCGACGGGTGATCCTTGAGGGAATCGGCATGCAACGGTGCGAGCTTCCAAAGTGAAGGCTCCTAGTTTCACTGTCTGGGATCGATTTGTCTAGGAATGATGCGAACCATGGTTGATCTGAGTCTGCGACTCCAGCTACAGTTGTAAGAAAGTATGTGAACACTTTTGGAATGATATGGATTTCTGCACAAATTGGTCATAAAATGTGATCTTATCTTCATCTAAGTCACAACAATAGACGATCACAGTCTGCTTAAACTAATGACACACAAAGAATTAAATGTTACCATGGTTTTTTATTGAACACAACAAGTAAATATTCACAGTGCAGGCTTGGTTTGTGCTCTGACATGCACTGTTAACTGTAGGATCTTATATAGACAGGTGTGTGCCTTTCCAAATCATGTACCACATCAAGTTTTAGAAACGCCTAATGCATGAACAGTGGCAACAGGATGCACCTGAGCTTCAGACAGTTATAGCATAAACATGAAATTCGGACCTTGGCTGGAAGAAAATGTTAGCATCTGAACCTCCCTTGAGTTTTAAATCAATACCCCCTTGACTAGTGTATGGCTATCGCTAGGAAAAAGAAGATCTGGTCAGTTTTTGGTATGTACAGTACAGGTGAGGACGGAGCAGAGGGGTGCTGATGCAGGGATGGAAGATGGAGGTGAAGATGTAGAGAATTGAGTGACGACGGAGGATGCTGAGTGTCACTGGACTACAGGAGCAAAGATGGAGAGATAACAATGATATGGTAGTGATCAATGGATGGAGGTGATGCTGAAATGGTAGTGATCAATTGATGGAGAAGGGGATGCTGATATGGTGGTGATCAGTGAATGGAGGAGGGGATACTGATATGGTATTGATCTATTAATGGAGGAGGGGATGCTGATATGGTGGTGATCAGTGGATGGAGAAGGGGATGCTGATATGGTGGTGATCAGTGAATGGAGGTGGGGATGCTGATATGGTGGTGATCAGTGAATGGAGGAGGGGATACTCATATGGTGGTGATCAGTGAATGGAGGAGGGGATGCTGATATGGTATTGATCTATTGATGGAGGAGGGGATGCTGATTTGGTGGTGATCAGTGAATGGAGGAGGGGATACTGATATGGTATTGATCTATTAATGGAGGAGGGGATACTCATATGGTATTGATCTATTAATGGAGGAGGGGATGCTGATATGGTGGTGATCAATGAATGGAGGAGGGGATGCTGATATGGTGGTGATCAGTGAATGGCGGTGGGGATGCTGATATGGTGGTGATCAGTGAATGGAGGAGGGGATGCTGATATGGTATTGATCTATTGATGGAGGAGGGGATGCTGATTTGGTGGTGATCAGTGAATGGAGGAGGGGATGCTGATATGGTATTGATCTATTAATGGAGGAGGGGATGCTGATATGGTGGTGATCAGTGAATGGAGGAGGGGATGCTGATATGGTGGTGATCAGTGAATGGAGGAGGGAATGCTGATATGGTGGTGATCAGTGAATGGAGGAGGGGATGCTGATATGGTATTGATCTATTGATGGAGGAGGGGATGCTGATTTGGTGGTGATCAGTGAATAGAGGAGGGGATGCTGATATGGTGGTGATCAGTGAATGGAGGAGGGGATGCTGATATGGTGGTGATCAGTGAATGGAAGAGGGGATGCTGATATGGTATTGATCTATTGATGGAGGAGGGGATGCTGATTTGGTGGTGATCAGTGGATGGAGGAGGTGATGCTGATATGGTGGTGGTCAATGGTTGGAGGAGAGGATGCTGATTATAGTAGTGATCAATAGATAGAGAAAGGGAGATGCTGATCTAGAAGTGATTAATTGACAGAGGAGATGATAGTAGTGATCAGCGAATGGATGCTGATATGGTGGTGAGTGATCAATAGATGGAAGAGGGGATGCTGATATGGTGCTGATCAGTGGATGGAGGAGGGGATGCTAATATGCTGGTGATTAATGGATGGAGGAGGGGATGCTGATATGGTATTGATCTATTGATGGATGAGGGGATGTTGATATGGTATTGATAAAGGAGGGGATGCTTATGTAGTGGTGATCAATAGATGGAGGAAGGGATACCAGAGAAGGAAGCAGTATGCGGTGTATTAGTGGTCCTCATAGGGTGGGGGAGGGAGGAGGAGATGATGCTGATATGGTGGTGATCAATGGATGGAGGAGGGGATGCTGATATGGTGGTGATCAATGGATGGAGGGGATGCTGATATGGTGGTGTTCAGTGGATGGAGGAGGGGATGCTGATCAATGGATGGAGGAGGGGATGTTAATATGGTATTGATCTATTGATAAGGGAGGGATGCTTATGTAGTGGTGATCAATGGATGGAGGAGATACCAGAGAAGGAAGCAGTATGCGGTGTATTAGTGGTCCTCATAGGGTGGGGGAGGGAGGGAGGGAGGGAGGGAGGAGGAGATGATGCTGAGGATGGGGAAAGGAGTGCAGTCTGTCATTGGTACCTATAGGGGGAGGGATAAGGTGATGATGCTGGAGGATGATGAAGGCAGAACACAGAGGGAGGGGGAAGGGCTGTGCACAGAGGACACAGTGACAGCTGCACAGAGGATCCAAATCCATTTCCTGAATAGAGATCCCATTCTATTGAAGGGGCACCATGGCCAGCCAGTCACAGGGCATCCAGCAGCTGCTGCAGGCAGAGAAGAGAGCCGCTGAGAGGGTGGCAGAGGCCAGGAAACGTAAGATTGGGGTCTCTGTGTGTTGGGGGGGGGGGAGGGGATGAGAGGGATGGATGGATCTTCCGAGCTGATCACTTCTTCAATCTCTAGGCAAAGCTCGGCGTCTGAAGCAGGCGAAGGAGGAGGCGCAGGGCGAGATCGAACAATATCGCCTGGAGAGGGAGAGGGAGTTCCAGGCTCAGCAACGCATGGTATGTACATCCCAACATGGGGGGGATATAAAATATATCTATTTATTTATAGTATATTCTGTATATATCAGGTGCTAGGGGTCTTGTGACTCTATGGCCCAATCGCAGCCAAGAATCACAAGTGAAATGGCCATATTGGGTTCTATCAAACAAAATACAGATTTCTATGTAGCAAGGCAAGATATCGTCATTGTGAGATCTCACTGTTCTTCTTCTTATTATTATTATTATACAGAATTTATATAGCGCAGAAAGTTTATGCAGCGCTTTACAATATAATAGGGAGACAATACAGTTATAATACAATAAAATACAAGCCAATAGTCATGCATGGGGGTATAAAGGGGACGTGTCGTGTATGGGGGTATAAAGAGGACCTGTCGTGTGTATGGGGGTATAAAGAAGACTTGTTGTGTGTATGGGGGTATAAAGAGGGCCTGTCGTGTATGGGGGTATAAAGAGGACCTGTCGTGTATGGGGGTATAAAGAGGACCTGTCGTGTATGGGGGTATAAAGAGGACCTGTCGTGTATGGGGGTATAAAGAGGACCTGTCGTGTATGGGGGTATAAAGAGGACCTGTCGTGTATGGGGGTATAAAGAGGACCTGTCGTGTATGGGGGTATAAAGAGGACCTGTCGTGTATGGGGGTATAAAGAGGACCTGTCGTGTATGGGGGTATAAAGAGGACCTGTCGTGTATGGGGGTATAAAGAGGACCTGTCGTGTATGGGGGTATAAAGAGGACCTGTCGTGTATGGGGGTATAAAGAGGACCTGTCGTGTATGGGGGTATAAAGAGGACCTGTCAGTTATGGGGGTATAAAGAGGACCTGTCAGTTATGGGGGTATAAAGAGGACCTGTCAGTTATGGGGGTATAAAGAGGGCCTGTCAGTTATGGGGGTAAAAAGAGGACCTGTCGTGTTTGGGGGTATAAAGAGGACCTGCCGTGTATGGGGGTATAAAGAGGACCTGTCGTGTATGGGGGTATAAAGAGGACCTGTCGTGTATGGGGGTATAAAGAGGACCTGTCGTGTATGGGGGTATAAAGAGGACCTGTCGTGTATGGGGGTATAAAGAGGACCTGTCGTGTATGGGGGTATAAAGAGGACCTGTTGTGTATGGGGGTATAAAGAGGACCTGTCATGTATGGGGGTATAAAGAGGACCTGTTGTGTATGGGGGTATAAAGAGGACCTGTCGTGTATGGGAGTACAGACTGATTGTTAGGTTCCCAGCAATCCCTCAGCTATGACATATACAGTACATACTTACATTGTACTAGGCTGGACCAATGTAAGTGTGCAATTAAGATCATACCTGGAGTTCAGTTTTAAGGCTGAATCCAGGGGAAGCTTTCAAACAACCCAATCACTGGGGCTACCCCCGCACTGCAAAGATCATATGCCCATCATAAAGTCGTTTTATTTACCCCTTGCTCCCCTGGCAGCCAACTCCCTCCTCTACTCTCCAATGCTGTGAGTTTTTGGACAGCATTGTTACAGGCACCAGGGTTGATATGACGATATTATTTTTGAGCATCTCAGCCCAGGAGGTAATTACTAAACCTGGATATTGCTGGAACACATATACAGCAAGGGGAAAATTATTATTTGATTTTGTACGTTTGCTCAGTGACAAAGAAATGATCAGTTTATAATTTTTATGGTCGGTTTATTTTAACAGTGAGAAACAGAATAACAAAAAAATCCAGAAAACAGATTTAAAGTTATAAATTGATTTGCATTTTAATGAATGAAATAAGTATTTGATCCCCTATCAATCGGCAAGATTTCTGGCCCCCAGGTGTCTTCTATACAGGTAACAAGCTGAGATTAGGAGCACTCTCTTGTTATCTGTTTATCCAAAAGGATAATTATTTCTCTCTTTTTCTCGTTTACTGCTAGGATACCCCTATTCCTGAGGGCAGCAAGGCCAGTGACACAAAACATTAGATGTCACCAGAACAGGCTTACCCATTGGAAGATTTCCCATCCTGTTCCTGTGACAGCTCAACAATGTGGCGTATCCATCACATTCTGTGGTGCAGATAATTGCCACCAAGGCTAATGCTTAATGTGATTCTAAAGCCTCAAGGCTTTTTTACCTTAATGCATTCTATGCTCCAGGATACCCCCAGCCCCCCCGATCCAATCAGCAATGTGCACAAGAGCAGCGGCTCTCGCTGTTCTCATTGGGCAGTTTGATAGTAGCAGCAGGAGCCATTGGCTCCTGCTCCTGTCAATCAACTTCAGTGACAAGGGAGCAGAGGGCAGGCCTGAGTCCCGCTGTTTGTGTCAATGTGCGCAGCAGTGGGGCTTGGAAGCGAGCATGCATGAGTGCCCCCCCCCCCCCCCCGTGGAGGCACTGGACAAAGAGGAGGGGCCAGGAGTGCTGGTGGGGGACCCGAGAAGAGAAGGTTTGTGGCTGCTCTGTGCAATTCCATTGCACAGACCAAGGTAGTATAGACATTTTTTTTTTTTAAATGTTCCTTTTAAAAATCGCTTTAATCTCCTGATCTGGTACACAGTTGTCACTAGAATAGTTTTACTTATTGGAAAATTTCCCATCCTGTTCCTGTGACACCTTGTGGTTTATCCATCATGTTTTGTGATAATGGTCAAAAAAACAAGTTTTGAGTGTAAAAATCTCCATTACACAGATTAATAGAATAGAAACCTGAAGGTGGTTCTCGCCCCGCACTGCTCCATAGTTTTGGCAAAAGTGCCATCTCTGTGATAAATCCCCTTACCCACCCACATACAGGGACTCATTCTTGCACATGTAGATGACTGTTATGTTTATAGGGGTTGTAAAGGTTTGTTTTTTATTTTCTAAATAGGTTCCTTTAAGCTAGTGCATTGTTGGTTCACTTACCTTTTCCTTCAATTTTTTTTAATTTTTTTCCTTCAATTTCCCTTCTAAATGTTTTTTTTCTTTGTCTAAATTTCTCACTTTCTGTTCCTCCTCAGTAAGCTTGCCCCCATCATCCGAGCCGTTCTGGCTGGGGGTTAGTTGGCGTGCTCGCCCTCTCCCTTGGGACTACATCCCTGCGGGGAGATGCTGTGAACTTTCACATCCCCTGCACGGGATGTAGTCCCAAGGGAGAGGGCGAGCACGTCGACTAACCCCCAGCCAGAATGGCTCGGATGATGGGGGCAAGTTTACGGAGGAGGAACAGGAAGTGAGAAATTCAGACAAAGAAAAAACACATTTAGAAGGGAAATTGAAGGAAAAGGTAAGTGAACCAACAATGCACTACCTTAAAGGAACCTATTTAGAAAATAAAAAACAAACCTTTACAACCCCTTTAAAGCTTAACCACTTAAGACCCGGACATTTAGGCAGCTAAAGGACCTGGCCAGTTTTTGTGATTCGGCACTGCGTCGCTTTAACTGACAATTGCGCGGTCGTGCGACGTGGCTCCCAAACAAAATTGGCGTCATTTATTTCCCACAAATAGAGCTTTCTTTTATTGGTATTTGATCACCTCTGCGGTTTTTATTTTTTGCGCTATAAACAAAAATAGAGCGACAATTTGGAAAAAAATGCAATATTTTTTACCTTTTGCTATAATAAATATCCCCCAAGAATATATATATAAAAAAAAATGTTTTCTCAGTTTAGGCCGATACGTATTCTTCTACATATTTTTGGTAAAAAAAAAAAAATTGCAATAAGCGTTTATCGATTGGTTTGCGAAAAATGAATAGCATTTACAAAATAGGGGATAGTTTTATTGCATTTTTATTCATTTTTTTTTTTTTTACTACTAATGGTGGTGATCAGCGGTTTTTTTTCGTGACTGCAACATTATGGCGGACACTTTAGACAATTTTGACACATTTTTATGACCATTGTCATTTTCACAACAAAAAATGCATTAAAAATGCATTGTTTATTGTGAAAGTGACATTTGCAGTTTGGGAGTTAACCACAAGGGGGCGCTGTAGGGGTTATGTGTGACCTCATTTGTGTTTCTAACTGTAGGGGGGTGTGGCTGTAGGTGTGACATCATCGATTGTGTTTCAATATAAAAGGGAACACGCGATTGATGACGCTGCCACAGTGAAAAATGGGGAAGCCATGTTTACACACAGCTCTCCCCGTTCTTCAGCTCCGGGGACCGATCGCCGGACTCCAGCGGCGATCGGGTTCCGCGGCCACGGAGCTTCGGACCCACGGCTGGACACTTAAGTACTTAAAGAGGACGTACAGGTACGTGCTTGTGACCAGCCGTGCCATTCTGCTCACGTAAATGTGTAGGAGGCGGTCCTTAAAGGGTCACTAAAGGAAAAAAATGTTTTTGCTGAAATGACTGTTTACAGGGTATAGAGACATAAAAGTTAACTGATTCCTTTTCAAAGTGATTAAAAATTAGGGCTGTTACTGATCAAAATTTTTGTGTTCGATTAATCGTTTATTTTTTTAATCGATTAATCGACTAATTTCGACTAATTATAACGCACATACAGATCCAACTACTTTTAGCTGATCTCCTTGCAGGCCGATTCCCAGTGCAGCTACCAACCACTGGAGAAATGGATAGCAGGATACAAAAAACACACAAAGGCAGCGCTTGATGGGAATAACATTAAAACTTTTATAGTCTTCAAATAGGTAACCAAATAAATATTGCACTGGAGATAAAATCGATGTAGCTACATAGACTGTAAAAATGGTGCGAGTAATAGCAAACGGTAGCAAAACCCGTCATAAAAACATGTAGCTAAGTATGATACTGGTATAAAAATGTGTACAACGATACCACTGCTGAATCCAGATGAGGAGAGGTTAACATGAGTCCGTCGGCATGTAGATGTCCCATGAAGGGAACTATCACAACTCCCAGTGGATGGCTGTAGAATCCCAGGGTGATAGAGTGAAGTGATAGAGGGAAGTGTAACAGCCCTTGCGTGTGGCAGATAGTAAGGTCCCGCCGACATGCAGATATGAAGGCACAGCAAAGGAGCCCTTCAGATGGACACGGCAAGCCTCGCCTGTGTCCGTGACGTCACCGGATCTCTGACGGAACTCCCTGAAGGCCCAGAAGCCGGCGGAGAGGTAAGTACCAATCAAAAGAATTTTAAATCGATCAAAAAGATTTTGATCGATCAAAAAAATTAAAGATTAATCTATTAATTAAAAGTTAATTTGCACAGCGCTATTAAAAATAGATAAAAATCAATCATATAATGTGCCTGCAGGTTAGTTTCACTTTTGAACTGGCTTCATGTTTCTGTGAAGTAGAAAGAGACACACAGAACAAAAACAAACAAATTCAGGGCAGTGTTTTGTTTTTAAAATGAATCTGATTGGTTCTGGGAAGTTTTAGACACACAGTAATGACAGCTTAGACCACCGTGAGAAAGCTCCCAGCACTGTGGTTATAAGGAAACAGACAAGCAGGAAGTGTGGAGATCAGAGCAGGATTACAGCAACTTCAAAGCAAAAAACAAACAAACCGAACAATGAGGACATGAAACCAGTACTGCAGTAAGGTAAAGAAAGCTATTTAGCTAAAAAAAAAAATTCCTTTAGTGACCCTTTAAGTGGTTAATAGAACAAGTTAAAGTTAGAGACTGATTGGCCTTCAAAATGGGGAATTTTGATTTTTCAAGTTCGGATCCCATAGACTTTAATAGGGTTTGCCGTTTGGGTCAGAACTTTCTCTTTATTCAGGAGTTCTGGTGCGAGCCATACAGGATAGTTTTCGGCCCACATCTATTGGCTACCATGCACAGCTGCACCAGATTTTGTCCTCTCCAGTTTTAGTAAATCAACCCCTTTGAGTCAACGGGGGCTACACTGTAATTTCATATAAAGTGTTGTGATTTGTGAACAGATAAAATTAGTTCTGTCAAGTGATTTTTTTTTTTATCTGTTATTTTTATCGTAGGCCTTGGGCACCCAGGGTGACCTGTCCTCCGAGGTAGAGGCACGGACCCGCAAGACATTGCAGATGGTTCAGAGCAGTCATGGAAAGAATAAGGAAGTTGTGCTGAGAAGACTGCTAACCTTGGTGTGTGACGTGAAGGCCGAACTTCACCCCAACTACCGTTTCACTAACTATTGAGTGTCCCTGCTCCCCCCCCCCCCCCCCACGTCCTTCATGTGCGCATGCTCACAGGTGTTCTACAGGAGGAGTATGGTGTTGGAATCCTTCGTTTATGGCTTTTTCTCTTCCTCTGTTGCTGTTGTCAATTAGTGAGGCAAGTCCAAATGAAATAAAGACGAAACATGTCATGTGAATATGCGGCAATGTGTGCAATATATCATATCAATGGGAAATATCAAAAGCACTAAACAAATAAAAGAAACTAGAAAAATAAGTTATTTCCACCAACTGTATTATATATAAACACACTTTATTATTTCCACACACATGTACAATTGTGACTCTGTAAGTGGCATTAATAAGACCGTCTATAAAACAATAAATAGAAATACATTGAAAATATTTACAGTACATTCATTTTATTGTAGAAAAATAATATAATTTGTTCCCAAAATCGGTCTTGATATAAGAAATTTAACAAAAAGGGCCTGAAAAACTCCCGCAGCAGCAAAAAAAAATACAAAAACTCTACAAGGGATAAAAAAAAAAAGGAAGAAAATTTTGAATATAAATAAATAATAAAAAAACACCACAACAGTTTCTAAAATTGTATCCAACAATTTAGATATTTTTTTAAACAAAAAAGCTATAAAAAGTCACGGTTATGAAGAATTATTTTTGTTCTGTTCACTCGCTTTATGTGCAGGTTTAAAAAAATGGTAAGGATCACAATCTTGGAGCCTCAAAAAAGGTATTGTTAGTTAAAAAACAAACAAAAAAAAAACAGTTAACTATAAGCATCCTTTACCTGCAGACATTCCCCTTTTCACTTCCTCATTGTTTTGTTGGGACCCCAGAGGCCCAAACTAATGCCTGACGAGTATATATAATCAAAATGATATTTAGGATGATGGTACTATATTAATTCTTTGACTTACTTTGATCTTTACAATGAGAGGTTTACTTACAATCCTCATTGTTTTGCTCAGAAGTTGCTCTATTTCTTCTCTGTTCTGTTCACTTCCTGCTTGTCTGATTGTTACCACCGTGAAGGGAGGCTTTACTGCGGTGGTCAGTAACGTGCTCGCCCCCTACTGGGAACTACATCTGTGTGGCAGGACGCTCTCTACGTGTTAGAGACTTCAAAGAGGTGTGAATTACTGGGCGTGCCGCAATGCATACTGGGAAATGTAGTTCCTACATGAACAAGCGCCACAAACCAGGAAGTGAATGAGAGAACAGAAACTAGAAAGCTGGAGGTGATATAGATGAAGGAATTTAAAGGGTTTGTAAAGGAATTTTTTTCTTATCTTAATAGCTTCCTCTACCTTAATGCAGTGCTGTTTTCATGTCCTCATTGTTAATTTTTGCTCTCAAGTTGCTGATCTCCACACTTCCTGGTTGTCTGTTTCCTGATGACCACAGTCCTGGGAGCTTTCTCTCTGTGGTCTCTAATTAAGGAGGTGTGATTGATGTGTGTCTAAAACCCCTCAGCACCAATCGGTTTTGTTTTACAAACCATCACTGCCCTGTATTGGCTCTGTACATCACAGAAGCAAGAAAACCGCATGCAAAAACGAAACTGCAGGCACATTATATGATTGATTTTTATCTATTTTTAAAAGGAATCGGTTACTGTAACTAATTATGTCTCTATACCCTGTAAACAGTAATTTCAGCAAAAAAAAAAATTTCCTTTACAACTCTAATACGTATTTACTCTTTTTTTTTTTTTTAACAGAATCATTACACTAATTTGTCTGTCTACCTTGTAGACATTAATTTTAGCCAATTTGTTTTCCCTTTACAACTCCTTTTAAGACACACTTGTATAACACACATAAAAGGTTGATTTACTAAAACTGGAGCGTGCAAAATCTGTTGCAGCTCTGCATGATGGCCAATCAGCTTCTAATGACAGCTAGATTAATTAAGCTTTTGACACAAAAACCTGGAAGCGGATTGGTTTCTGTGCAGAGCTGCACCAGATTTCGCACTCTTCAGTTTTTAGTAAATGATCCCCAAACGGTACTTGAATAAGTTGCATTATAAAGCCATATATAAATCAAATAAAAATACACTAAAAACAGATATTCCAAGAATAGTTAAAGCTTATGTAAGGGAAAATCCTTTACTTTGGTTTTAGCAGCAGTGGGAAAGATTTAAAGCGGTATTAACCACTTCCATACTGCGCCTGAAAATTATACTCAGAACCCCCCAAACATATTTTGCAGAATAAAGTGTTGGTCATTGCAACTTTTTACCTCGCACGGTATTTGCTCAATCATTTTTCAAACTCCTTTTTTTTTTTTGGAAAAAAAAAACGGTTTCAGGAATTAAAAAATAACAAAACAGAAAGGTATGCCGCGTACACACGATCGTTTTTCGGCATTAAAAAAAAAAAAACGTTGCTTTTACGATCGTGTGTGGGCTTCATATAATTTTTCAGGTTCTGAAAAACGACCCAATTTTTTTTTAAACATGTTGCATTTTTTAACGTTGTTTTAAACAATGTAGTTTTCCAGGTTGTAAAAAATGATCGTGTGTGGGCTAAAACAACGTAAAAAACCTGCGCATGCTCAGAAGCAAGTTATGAGATGGGAGCGCTCGTTCTGGTAAAACTAGCGTTCATAATGGAGTAAGCACATTCATCACGCTGTAACAGACAGAAAAGCGCAAATCGTCTTTTACTAACATGGAATCAGCTAAAGCAGCCCCAAGGGTGGTGCCATCCGAATGGAGCTTCCCCTTTATAGTGCCGTCGTACGTGTTGCACATCACTGCGCTTTGCTAGAGCATTTTTTTTAAACGACCGTGTGTGGACAGGGCTGGACTGGGACAAAAATGGGGCCCTAGACTTTATCCAGACTGGCCCACTTTGACAGGTCTCTCCCATGGCGGCCGGACAACACCCGCACCCCTTCTCCCCCTTCACTAGCCACTAGCCGTTCTACTTTATTAGAGTAAAATGGCTACTCTAAGTTTGGTGCCCCCCCTTATGGGACAAGATTAGGCAGAAGTGAGAAACTCCCAGGCCATAGCTGTTGAGTCAGCTGTCTGTCCCCTCCCCCATGCTCCTCTGGTCCTCCCCCTGCTTCTTTGTCCCCCCAGATGAGCCCTGCTGGGAGGGAGAGGAGGTGAGCATTGCAGGAAGGGAGAGATAGAGGAGCAGAGGGGGGGCGGCGGTCTGCTGTCACTAAAGCCGGCCCACGGAGCCATCGGCCCACCGGGAAACTCCCTGTAGTCCCAATGGCCAGTCCATCCCTGTGTGTGGACAACATCGTTTTAATGATGAAGTTGGAAAAAACTTTGTTTTTTCTATATGCTGAAAAACGTTGTTTTTTAAATGCCGAAAATCGATCGTGTGTATGCGGCATTAGCCCTTTTTCCTTCCATTTACCTTCTAAACGTTTTTTTTTCTTTGTCTAAATTTCTCACTTTCTGTTCCTCCTCAGTAAGCTTGCCCCCATCATCTGAGCCGTTCTGGCTGGGGGTTAGTCAGCGTGCTCGCCGCCCTCCCTTGGGACTACATCCCTTCAGGGAGAAGCTGTGAACACTCGGATGATGGGGGGGGCAAGCTTACTGAGGAGGAACAGGAAGTGAGAAATTCAGAGAAAGAAAAACATTTTTTTTAGAAGGGAAATGGAAGGAAAAGGTAAGTGAACCAACAATTCACTAGCTTAAAGGAACCTATTTAGAAAATAAAAAACAAACCTTTACAACCCCTTTAAAAGATAAAAAAAAACAGCTTTTGCTGCAATATTCAGCTTCAATCCAGAGATCCCCTGCAGTACATTTTTTATGCCACAGGATGTCCCTGGTCAATAGGCTGCGCACACCTATGGGCAGTGCCTGTGATTTACTTCCAACTATAACCAAAAAAATGATGTGACTTTCCTGGCCATGCAGTGGGGGTGGGGCTGTGTAAATGGGAGCACTGGATGGACAGCAATGCAAATCCTTCGGCAGGTAAACGGCTCCCAAATACTGTATTGTATGTCACCTGTGTATTTCACTGTCTGGACTTTTAAATTCATTTTAGGCAGTGCAAAGAGCAAAAACCTTGTAAACTATAAGAAAAATTCCCTTCAGTTTAGAACAGGGATCTTTAAACTACGGCCCTCCAGTTGTTCAGGAACTACAATTCCCATCATGCCTAGTCATGGCTGTGAATGTCAGAGGTTTACAATGCCTCATGGGATGTGTAGTTCTGCAACAGCTGGAGGGCCGTAGTTTGAGGATCCCTGGTTTAGAACAACCTCCACTGGCGGCTGGTGGTATGTCTTTCGTGGGGGGGGGGGGGGCAATCGGTCATTTGGTCGGGTCACAGGCACCCCCCCAGTTGGTTGGTAGGTTACCAGCCCTGCACTTAGCCCATCTAGGTTGTGGGTAGCGCTTCCTCCAGGTGGCATCTCCTCCTAGTGCTTCCCGGCAGCTTCCCCTGCTTCTTCTCCCTCCTCCTCCGAAGCCAATAGGATCGCTTCTCCTCTCGGCCAATCAGGTGATTGCTCTCAGGACCAGCTTCACGATTGGCCAGGATGAGAATCGGGAAGACAATAGTGAATATCAATTTGCTATTGTCCAGAGGCGGCTCTAGGCTTTATGAGGCCTTAGGCAAAAATTTAGACACAAGGCCCCACTCACGCCCATAATGGATAAAGTTTCCACCGCCTGGCCCAACTCCTGACCCGAATAGGCAGCCGGCCAGATGTGGAGAGGCCAGGTGAGCGGCGTGGGCTGAAGGAGCTGCTCAGCTGCTTTAGGGCCCCACATGGGCTTGTGGCCCTCCCGGTGTGCCCTATAGCTTTTACAGATGGCACCTGGAGACTGTTGGTCAGTCCAGTGATCGAGCAGAGGCAAATTAGGCGGCCGTAAGGCCCCTGTGAGTGTGCAAAGCCTTAGGCAGCCGCCTAATTTGCCTAGTTAGAGAGCTATTGCCTAATTCTAGAGCTATTGCTATTGTCACACAACTGGGTGGGCTCAGGGTGCAGAACCCATAATTTTTTAAAGCCTATTAGAGCCTCTGGTGCTTAAAAAAAAAACCAAAACATTGGAATCCATGTGTCCGGCATCCAGCATGTAGATTAGGGGACCGGTTGAATTGATAAGGGGGGCGGCGCCCCTGGGCCCTGCATTACGGGTCGTCACTGGCAACCTCAATGAAAGGCAAAGTCCAATTGTTTGTTATGAGTTATTACATTTTGGGACGAGGCACTTGTGTCTGATTGGTGATCATTTGGGGCAAAAATTCAATCTGCCCCTAGAAATACATTGGCCAGCAAAAACCGATACCTTTATGATAGGAAAAGTGTTGGTGTTGCCAAATTGGCAACCAATCAGAATCTATTAGGCTTAAAGTAGAACTCCTCGTTTGGTACCCAAATCCACAGATCCTTATTGATATATGATCTTGTCACTTAGTTGTCATGACTCCTCCTCCTCATCTGTCTGTTATAATCTTATTTGTGAATATAGTTTTTTTGCCCAGACCAGTTTATGATATTTCAACCACAATCTGTTGTCCCAGCAATACTCTGGTGACAATATCTTCAGTGGCAGCCTTTCCAAGGCAAAATATCTGTTGAGATGACTCTCGTCATGCCACACTGCCTCCACATTGTGCTCCTTGTCCCTTAAGATGCCCTTCAGACAGCTGGAGGTAAGGTTAACGAGATGCGACGGCGTGCCACCAAATATGGCAGCGTGATAATAAAACTGCCCCTTCCCTGGAGGTATGTAGGCTGCAGATCGAGGGTCCCTTTCATAGGTGAAGTCTTCTTTGTTGGTCAGGTAGAAGCCAGAGTGCAACTGTGCCACCAGATCACCAAGAACCTCAGGGCCATAAATGGAAGTGAATATCTGCGAATATAGAAATGAAATCAATCAATAATTGTGATAGATTCTGACCAAGGTCTCAATTATAAGTGTCTGAAATGATGGTCTGTACTAGGGATGCACCAAGTACCAAACATTTGAGCGCGTATCGATACTCGCCCAAATGCTCTCGATATTGAAACCAATACTTTGCGGTGCAATTTGAGTCAATAGAAAATGCAGGGGCGCAAATTGCACTGCAAAGAATCGCATGCAATTTGAACAGGAATGTGGTCCAAGTCACATGCGTTTCCCCTGCCACCCCTGTGGGTGTACAGCCGTGCCCAAAAGTTGAGAATGACACAAATATTAATTTTCACAAAGTCTGCTGCTTCAAGCGGTGTTCCTACTAAAATCTATATATATATAAAACTCAACGTGTGTGTGTGTATGTATGTATGTTCCAGCATCACGTCCAAATGGCTAAAGATATTAACATGAAACTTGGCACACATGTTACTTATATGTCAGCAACAAACATAGGATAGGTAGTTTAACCCTTACCCACCCCCATTTGCCATGGTCAGGGTTTTTCTTTAAAGTCCCATTCAACTCTATGGGAAAGGGTTTTTCTTTAAAGTCCCATTCAACTCTATGGGAAATATATATTTTCCTCCCCAAAAGGTTAAAATAGGAAGACTGGGCAACGCCGGGTATTCAGCTAGTAAAAATACTAAAAGTCAGCACCTACAAATACTGCTGCTGCTGACTTTTGAAAATTGGACACTCACCTGTCCCACAGTCCAGCTATGCGGGAGACCGAAGCCTTGCTCATCTCCCCCTCCTCTCCGCGGCGCTGGCATCACTACTGTAAGCGCCCGGCTGTGGCTTCACAACCGGGCATGCACCGCGCGTGTGCGAGCCACGCTGCACAACTGATGATTGCCGAGAGGGAGGGGGAGAGGTGCCCAGGAAGGAAGTGGGAGCTGAAACCCTCTAAAAAGAGGGTATCTGCTCCCCCCCAAAAAATGACATGCCAAATGTGGCATGTCAGGTGGTCACCTTCCCTTAAAGTGGAGGTCCACTTTAACTGCTTGCGGACCACCGCATGTACATTTACGTCGGCAGAATGGCACCGACAGGCACATCAACGTATATTTCCGTTGGTGCCTTGAGGGGGTTCGGGGGTCCGATCGGACCCCCCCCCCCGTACATACGGCGGTCCGGTTACCTGGCCAATCGATCCGTGCAGAGGGGGCGGTGGTTGGTTTTTGTCCGCCCCCTCCGGATCGCTCTCAGCCAATGCGCGCGCTCCCCCTGCAGTGCACTTCCTCCTCCTGTCTAAACACAGGAAGGAGGAAGTGATGTGATCGCTCCCTCTGCGTTTTTTTCGACCACCGCTGAGGAGAGATCACATCGCACAGTAAGTCTGCACAACACTACACTGACACACAGACACATTTAACCTCCACCAATCGCCCGCCCCCCACCCCCTCCCCCCTGTCACACAGTGTCAGGCCGTGTACACACGACCGAGGTTCTCGCTGGAAGAACCTCGCTGGAAGCTGCATTCCAGCGAGGACCTCGGCCGTGTGTACACTCTCGGCGAGCTTCCCGTCGGGAAGCCCGTCGAGCAGAAATAGAGAGCACGCTCTCTATTTGCTCGACGGCCCGCCTGGAAGAATAGCTGGTTGCCATTCCCGACGGGCGGGTCACCGATTTCGACGGCCGGCAGGGAACCTCGACGGGCGGAACGATGTGTTCTGCCCGTCGAGGTTCTCTGCCGTGTGTACACGGCCTCACTGAATGCAGTGATTATATGTATGATCACTGCAGTTAGTGTTAGGTCCAGGGTAGCCCCCTACCCCCCCTAATAAAGTTTTAACCCCTTGATCACCACCCTTGTTAACCCTTTCACTCCCTATTGCCAGCGTCACTAAGCGATCATTTTTCTGATCGCTGTATTAGTGTCGCTGTTCCCGCTAGGTAGCTATTTTTTTTTTATTGCGATTTTTTTTTACTAAAGACATGTGGCTGAATACATTTTGGCCTAAATGTTTGACTAAAATTTAGTTTATTTGATTTTTCTTATAACAAAAATAAAAAAATATTGATTTTTTTTCAAAAATGTCGCTCTATTTTTGTTATATAGCGCAAAAAATAAAAATCACAGAGGCGATCAAATACCACCAAAAGAAAGCTCTATTTGTGGGAAGAAAAAGACACAAATTTTGTTTGGGAGCCATGTCGCACGACCGCGCAATTGTCAGTTAAAGCGACGCAGTGCCGAATCGCAAAAAGGGGCCAGGCCGTTTACCTGCATTTTGGTCCGGGTCTTAAGTGGTTAAAGCCAACAGCTACAAATACTGCAGCTGCTGACTTTTAAAAAAAAGGACACTTACCTGTCCAGTGTGACCGCGATGTCGGCAGCCAAGGCCGAGCAATCGATTGTCTCTCGGCTGCCCCTGCCTCCATCCTCGGTGAGGGAATCAGGAAGTGAAGCGTTGCGCCTTCACTACCCAGTTCCCTACTGCACATGTGCGAGTAGCGCAGCGCACACTCACTGGTCCCCGCTCTCTCTTGGGACCAGTGTGTTTCCCAGGAGACAGCGCGGGGGGGGGGCAGTAAGTGGCGTGTCTCCCACGGGAGTCTATGCCCGGAAGTGGGTGCAAATACCTGTCTTAGGCGGGTATCTGCACCCCTCTCCCCCTGAAAGGTGCCAAATGTGACACCGGAGGGGGGGAGGGTTCCGAAAAGAGGAAGTTCCATTTCAGTGTTTTTAGATCTTTTTGTCATATGTTACTATAGTATACTGAAGTATAAATTACAAAAACGTCTTAAGTGTCAAAGGCTTTTATTGACAATTACATTAAGTTTATGCAGAGTCAACATTTGTAGTGTTGACCTTTCTTTTTCAAGACCTTTGCAAATTGCCCTGACATGCTGTCAATCAACTTCTGGGCCACATCCTGACCGATGGCAGCCCATTCTTGCATAATCAATGCTTGGAGTTTGTCAGAATTTGTGTTTTTTTTTTTTTTTTCACCCGCCTCTTGAGGATTGGCCACAAGTTCTCAATGGCATTAAAGTCTGGTGAGTTTCCTGGCCATGGACCCAACATTTCGATATTTAGTTCCCCAAGCCACTTAGTTATGACTTTTTCCTTATGACAAGGTGCTCCATCATGCTGGAAGAGGCATTGTTCCTCATCAAATTGTTCTCGGATGGTTGGGAGAAGTAGCTCTCAGAGAATGTTTTTGTAACATTCTTTATTCATGGCGTTCCTGGGAAAAATTGTGAGTAAGCCCCCCACTCCCTTCTCCAAGAATCAACCCCACAAATGAAGAGTCTCATGCCTCGTACACACAACCGTTTTTCTCGGCAGGTAAAAAATTCCAGACGGGATTCCTCTCAAGCCTGCCTTGCATACACACGTTCAGGCCAAATACCGCCCGTCCAAGGTGCCGTGATGTAAAACACGTATGACGGGACTATAAAGGGGAAGTTCCATTCCAACGGCGCCACCCTTTGGGCTGCTTTTGCTGATCCTTGTGTTAGTAAAAGTTTGGTGAGAGACTATTCGCGCTTTTCATGCGCTGCATTAAACGATGCAATTATTTGCAGCGTGACGAATGTGATATCTCCATTACGAACGTTAGTTTTACCAGAAAGAGCGCTTCCGTCTCATACTTGATTCTGAGCATGCACATTTTTCCCCCCCTCGGAAAAGCATACACACACACACACACACACATAACCGGTTTTCCCAATGGGAAAAAGTCAGCCGGGAATCCCGACAGGAAAAAAGAAAGCTGTTTTTCCCTGGCAGTTCTCTCGTCGGGAGCATACACACGGCCGGTTTTCCCAGTCAAAAGCTCTCATGGCAGTTTTCCCAACGGGAAAACCGGTCGTGTGTATGAGGCATCAGGATGCTTTACTGTTGGCATGACACAGGACTGATGGTAGCTCTCACCTTTTCTTCTCCGGTTAAGGTTTTTTCCGGATGCTTCAAACAGGGCCGCCATCAGGGGGGTACAGGCAGTACACCTGTAAGGGGCCCGGGGGTCCAGAGGTTCCCAGGGGCCCGGAGGCCCCCAAATGACAACCCGCCCTTTTTTTATTTATTTTTTATAAAAAATATAAATATTTTTAATATATTTTTATTTTATTTTTTATTAAAGAGCCAATTTTTTTTAGAGGTCTGGAGGCCCCCAGGGCCCTGGATGGCAACCCCCCCCTTTGTTTTATAAAAAAAATATATTTTTTTAATATATTTTTATTTTATTTTTTATTAAAGGGCCAATTTTTTTTTAGGGGTCTGGAGGTCCCCAGGGCCCCAAATGGCAACCCCACTTTTTTTATTTATTTTGTATTAAAAAAAAAATATTTTTAATATTTTTTTATTTTTATTTTTTTATTAAAGAGCCAATTTTTTTTTTTTTAAAGGTCCAGAAGGTCCCCAGGGGCCTGGATGGCAACCCCCCCTTTTTTATTTATTTTTTTATAAAAAAAAATATGTTTTTAATATAATTTTTTTTTTTTTTTAAGGGCACAGAGATTTATTTATTTATTTATTTATTAAAGGGCCCAGAGGACCCTTTTAAAAAAATAAAAAATAAAAAATGTTTATATATATATATATCTATATATATATATATATATATATATATATATATATATATATATAAACATTTTTTTTTTAAAAGGGTCCTCTGGGCCCTTTAATAAAAATAAAAAATAAATAAATCTCTGTGCCCTTAAAAAAAAAAATTATATTAAAAAAATATATATTTTTTTTATAAAAAAATAAATAAAAAAGGGGGGGTTGCCATCCGGGGCCCTGGGGGTCTCCAGACCCCTGGGGACCTTCTGGACCTCTAAAAAAAAAAAAAAAATGTTATATATATATATATATATCATTTTTTTTCTTTCTTTTTTTCTTTTTATTAAAGAAGGTCCCCAGGGCCCCGGATGGCTACCCCCCTTTTTTAATATATATTTTTCTTTATTTCTTCTTTTTTTTTGTAAAAGGCCCCCTCCCGCTTCTCAATTCGTGGCAGCCCCCCCCCCCCCCCCCCGCTCCTCGCTTCTCAATTTCAGGCGGCAGCACCCCACCCCCCCCGGTTCTCTGCTTCAGGGGGCCCATGCCTGAAGCTGTGTAAGGGGCCCCATAATTCCTGATGGCGGCCCTGGCTCCAAACAATCAGAAAGGGGATTCATCAGAGAAGATGACTTTACCCCAGTCCTCAGCAGTCCAATCCCTCTACCTTTTGCAGAATATCAGTCTCTCCCTGATGTTTTTCCTGGAGAGAAGTGGCTTCTTTGCTGCCCTTCTTGACACAAGGCCATCCTCCAAAAGTCTTCATCCTTACTGTGTGTGCCAATGTTCTCACACCTGACTGCTGCCATTCCTGGGCAAGCTCTGCACTGGTGGTGCCCCAATCCCGCAGCTGAATCACCTGTAGGAGATGGTCCTGGCGCTTGCTGGACTTTCTTGGGCTTCCTGAAGTCTTCTTCACAATTGCAGTGGGAATGTTTTTTTATAGAATTAACATAATTTTCATGGCAATTCATCTGATCACTCATAGCATTCTGGAGTATATATGCAAATTGCCATCATAAACTGAGGCAGCCAACTTTGAGAAAATATATATATTTGTGTCATTCTCTAAACTTTTGGCCACAGCTGTATAGAATGGAATTAGAGTGCCATCTATTGGGCAGTTTAAAAAATGTTAGAACTCACGTACTCGCTGAAAGAACAAAACGGAATTGGTGCAACCCTAGTCTGACTCTGTACTATGGAATGTAACCAGTTGAAACTTTCAGTTTTTAGATACAGATTTTTACAGATTGACATTCTGACTCTCCAAGATGCTCTTTTTATACCCAGTCATTTTACTGGTTACTGACCTGTTTGCCAATGTACCTAAAAAGTTGCAAAATCTTCTTCCGGCTGGGTTCACATATGAGCATGCAGCGGCTCATAGCAGGAGTCCGGTGCATCCTCCTTCCCCGTTTCAGGTCCGATTTCAGCCCAGACCTGAAAGAATACCAAAAGACGCACAGGGCTCCTATGCAAATCGCACCGGAGCCACTGCGGAGATATGTAAACCGGCTCCATAGAGAGCCGGTCAAAATCTCCTGCTGTGAGAATTGGATGCGGGGAAAAGCCACATCTAATTGGCACTAGGGTGAACCAAGCCTCCAGCTCTTCCTTGTTGGTACCACTTACTTTTCCAGCTTTTTCTTGCCCTGTCCCAACTTTTTTGAGACATCAATTTCAAAATGGTCTTATTTTTTTTCCTAACCACTTAAATGGGTTGTAAAGGATTTTTTTCCCCTAAATAGCTTCCTTTACCTTAGTGCAGTCCTCCTTTACTTACCTCATGCTTCCATTTTGCATTTAAATGTCCTTATTTATTCTGAGAAATCCTCACTTCCTGTTCTTCTGTCTGTAACTCCACACAGTAATGCAAGGCTTTCTCCCTGGTGTGGAGAAAGCCTCTTGAGGGGGGAGGGGGCGAGCATGAGTGTCAGGACCCCCACTAACACACAGCTCCTTTCTCTATCTGCAAAGTAGAGAGTGTCCTGACTTGCCTGCTCACCCCCTCCCCCCTCAAGAGGCTTTCTCCACACCAGGGAGAAAGCCTCGCATTACTGTGTGGAGTTACAGACAGAAGAACAGGAAGTGAGGATTTCTCAGAAGAAATAAGGACATTTAAAAGCAAAATGGAAGGATGAGGTACATGGAAAACTGCACTAAGGTAAAGGAAGCTATTTAGGGGAAAAAATGTTTCCTTTACAACCCCTTTTAAGCTCCAGAAGGTTTTACCCCCTTCATGACCAGGCCATTTTTTTGCTATTTGGCACTGCGCTACTTTAACTGGCAATTGCTTGGTCAAAAAACCCAATGGTGAAAATTAAAAGAAAGCTCTATTTGTGAGAACAAATGCCATAAATTTGGCATTTGTTCTCACAAATAGAGCTTTCTTTTCATTCTCACCACTGTTTTTTTTTTATTAAATAAATGAAAAAAGACCAAACATTTTGAAAAAAAAACATTATTCTACTTTCTGCTATAAAACATATCTAATAGAAAAAATCAAATGTCTATAAATTTAGGACAAATTGTATTCTGCTGCATGTCTTTGTTAAAAAAAAATCCCAATAAGTGTATATTGGTTTGTGTGAAAGTTATGGGGTTGATTTACTAAAGGCAAATAGACTGGGCACTCTGCAAGTGCAGTTGCTCCAGAGCTTAGTAAAGGAGGTAAATCTTCACTTTGCAAGGAATACCCAAACGCATGCAAGGCGACGCAGTACCAAATTCGCAAAAAGTGCTCTGGTCTTTGGCTAGCCAAATGGTCCGGGCTGAAGTGGTAAGCACGTGATTAGAGCCAGAGACTCTAATTGGCTTAAAAAAAGGTGGTCTCGGGGCGCAGAGCACTGCGTTTCGAGTCGACCCAGTTGTGTGACAATATCGAATGAATATTCACTAATATCATACTGATTCTCCTCCCAAGCCTATGAGACCCGTGAGACCCATTTTCTGATTGGCCAAAAGCAGAAGCCATCCTATTTTCGTTTAAGGAGGAAGGAGGAGGAGGAGGAGATGTACGGCCTAGGAAATGCATAGGAATTGCCGCCGCTGCCGTCTCCACCTGTCAACACAGGGTGAGTGAGCTGGCCACCGGGGGAGGGGGGGTGTTGTGTTGGGTAGTGGGTATGGACAGGGGCGGACTGACCATGGAGTCACTCAGGCACTGCCCGAGGGCCCCATGCCACTAGGGGGCCCCATCAGGGTTGCCAGGCTCAGTAAAACCAGAGACAGTATGTAAAAATCTGTGTTTTTTTTACATCTGTCCCTGATATGTCCAAAACCGACATGTAAGTGGAAATCACCATGCCATCTTGTGGTTAAAAAAGCGTATTACCGCTCAGGGGAAATAAGATAGACCAAAGATTCCCATTAATCCTAATGTTAAATGTAAAAGCATTCCCTGTTATGGGATTATGCCAATTGGTCTGATACAGGGGCGGACTGACCATTGAGGAACTCGGGCACTGCCCGAGGGCCCCATGCCACTAGGGGGCCCCATCAGGGTTGCCAGGCTCAGTAAAACCAGGGACAGTATGTAAAAATCTGTGTTTTTTTTACATCTGTCCCTCATATGTCCAAAACCGACATGCTTTTGATGTGAAAATCCAGAGATTTTAGCTGCCCCGCCTCTGCACTGCCTCCTGGCGTGGTGGCCATCAGTAAGCCCGGGGGCCCCATAATCTTCTATTGCCCGGGGGCCCCATGAGTTGTCAGTCCGCCCCTGGGTATGGATCACCAGCTGCCACTGCTGGCCACCCCTCCAGACCTTGCTGCACATAGCAGTCACAATGCTTACAATGGAAAGCATTTACTGGTCAGCAAGAGGACGTGATTGCATTGACAAATGGCAAATCAATTAATATACGCTTATTGGGATTTTTTTATTTTTTTTACCAAAAAAACATTTAGCAGAATACATATTGTCCTAAATTGATGAAGAAATTAAATTATTATTATTTTTTAAATTGTCATTTTTTTTTGTTTATAGTGCAAAAAAAATGATCCACAGAGGTGATCAAATACCTTCAAAAAAATATATATTATTTTTTAAATTGTCATTTTTTTTTGTTTATAGTGCAAAAAAATGTATCCACAGAGGTGATCAAATACCATTAAAAAAATAAATAAAATACCATCAAAAGAAATCTTTATTTGTGGGAAAATAATTACATAAATGTTATTTGCGTACAGCGTTGCATGACCGCTCAATCGTCAGTTAAAGTAACGCAGTGCCGTCAAGCCCTGGTCATTAAGCATGGTAAACCTCCTGGAGGTCAAGTGGACATACAACATATTATTATAGAGAGCCATTTATTTAAAACTCCAATGAAAAGGAAGGACGCCTTCTTTGTAGGACAGGGGTGTCAAACTCAATTTCTTTGGGGGCCGCATCAGCATTATGATTGCCCTCAAAAGGGCCGGTTGTATCTGTAAGATTAGATGTCCAGCGCATCCCCTCCCCTTACATTAGATGTCAAGAGCCCCCCCACCATCAGAAGTTGAGTCCCCACTCTCCCTTACATCACACTGCACCCCCCTTTCCTTAAGCTGCTGCTGGGAAGAAGCTGATGCATTGCTTGAAAGCAGAAAGTTAGGGTCTTAAGGAGGGCGAGGGCCACATGAAATGGCTTGGAGGGCCGGATTCGGCCCGCGGGCCTTGTGTTTGACACCCCTGATGTAGTAGGACCTTCGATGCGACAAGAAAAAATAGCTAGCCAAAAGGAGTATGATATATCAAGCTAATGGTAATCAGGGCTCAAGTCCTGCGGGAACGCGTGGGAACGGAGTTCCTGCACTTTTTTCACAGCAGGAACTCGGTTCCCTTTGCAGGACTAGAGCAGCCGAGCCGCCCGAGCCAATCCTTCACTAAGCGGCGATGCCCAGCTCGAGTCACTGTCAGGGGCAGGTGAATCTTAATAATCTTTTATGTTACTGCCCGCTCCCTATATATGGATTCATCAGGTAGTGTGCGGGTATTCCGTCACTTCCTCAATGCCGCAATGTATCATGGGAGCTTTTGTCATTGTTCCCAGGAGACATTGCGGAGGTCTTCCTCGAGTTATCGTGGGATTTATAAAGAGCTCCCAGGAGATATTGTGGCATGGAGGACGTGACGGAATACCCGCACACTACCCAATGAATCCATATACAGGAAGCAACCAGTAACAAAGGATTACTAAGGTACAGTGGATCGAAGAAAAAAACTTGCGGTTTAGTAATTATGCATATGATGAGCATATCATTTTTTTTTGGTGGGGGAGTGGATCTTGGGTGGGAGTTCCCACACTTTTTTCCCCAGGACTTGACCCCTGATGGTAATGGTATGTAAGCCTCCATGTAGGTAGCCCAGTGTGGTACAGATTATACTGGATCTTACTTACCTGATCAACATCCATACAGAAGAGGTAGTCCACTTGCTCTACACCCCGAGGTAAGACAAGGTCAAGCAAGTCCTGCATGCGTAGCATAGAGATATCCTGCCAGCGGCTTCTCTTGGAAATCTGGAGGATGACCTTGGAAACTCCGGGACGCAGTTTAATATCAGGCACATCATCTGGGCGATCGGTGAGGATGTAAAACACGCAGGAGAGGTTTGGCATAAAGTAAATATTGGCAGAAACAAGGAAGTCAGCGAGGTAACTTTCCAGATACCTGACAGGAGAGAAGAGAACAAGAATACTTTACATTAGAATGTCAGTAAAACATAATTAACCACTTAAGCCCCGGACCATTTCACTGGCCAAAGACCAGGCCACGTTTTGCGATTTGGCACTGCGTCGCTTTAACTGACAATTGCGCGGTCGTGCGACGTGGCTCCCAAACAAAATTGGGGTATTTTTTCTCACAAATAGAGCTTTCTTTTGGTGGTATTTGATCACCTCTGCGGTTTAGATGTACTCTGTTTAGTCTGGTTTATGCTGATCTTTTTCGTTACGTTTTTTTTTACAATATAAACTGTGGAAAAGTACTACCGTGTTTCCCCAAAAATAAGCCCTACCCCGAAAGTAAGACCTAGCGTGATTATCAGGGTGGGCTGCAATATAAGACCTCCCCCGAAAATAAGCCGTAGTAAATTTCATTAAAAATCCTATAATCTGTTTGTAAAACTGTGGCAGTGTCTCTGATTGTTGCTGTATTGAAAATCTCATGTTTACACCCATTGCTGACCCACCGGAGATCCTCTTCTCTCCTCCCGGCTGACATCTGCTGCCCCTTCTTCTGTGCATGGAGCAGGCTCACGTCAGCAGGGATCTCGGCTCTTCTCTCCCCCCCCCTCCTCCCCGCTGATGTCGGCCGCCCCTCCCTCTTCAGTTAACGGTGCGGGCTGACGGCAGAAGGGATCTCAGCTCTTCTATTTCCTCCCTTCCTCCCTGCTGTCTCCCGCCCCTCCCGCTTCAGTTCACAGAGCGGGCTGATGGCAGAGGGAATCTTGGCTCTTCTATTTCCTCCCTGCTGATGTCGCCCACCCCTTCCTCTTCAGTTCACGGAGCAGGGGGAGAACTGAGTCTATGGGGGACCGTAGACTGGCTTACAACCGCTGGAATCCAGCGACACTCTCGGCTCATCTCTTTTCTCCTCTCCTCAGACTCAGAGAAGACGAGGGAGCTGTTACAAAGGTGTTATAAAAAGGTACTTTAGATACTTTCTCCTGACATGACAATGAGGGGGGGGGGGGGCAAGGGAGGAGAAGACATATTTTATTGATTAATTTCATGCTTTAAAGGAACAGGATTTTTTTAAGGGTTACAACCACTTTAAGACTGTCAGCCAGACAGACTTGAGACTTGATGCACACTTTATGCGTATAAAATATTAATACAGTAAATAAATAAGCCCTACCCCAAAAATAAGCCCTATTGTGTTTTTTGTAGCCAAAATTAATATAAGACCCGGTCTTTTTTTCAGGGAAACACGTATATGAGCTAAACTTATGCTTGAAGGCTATTGTATTTGTCTATATAAACCACACAATAATACAGCTTTATCAGATTACTTTGAGAGACTACACTGTGTCTGTGTCCAGTTATTTCAGAGTGATCTCCAGGCCTGTTAAAACAGAGGAACAACCTGATCAGATCTCGTAGTCTGTTAAACCTAGGAAGGGTTCACCCCAACATACACTATAACTGTTTTGGGTGAATTTTTGTTTTGTTTCTTTTTTTCACGTTATAGTGTATCTAAACTCAAGAGAAATGTAATCTATTGTAGATTATCAGTTCTTAGATGTTGTGACTATATTCGTTTTTATGCTTTTATTTTTTTACTTTATTTTCATCTGCTTATCTTGCCGTTTTTCTTCTGCATCAAAAACGCATGGAAAGTAGGTTATATGGTTTTCAATGGCATAGTTCACACCAGTGTTTGCAGTTCCAGTGCGTTCCAGTCCCAGAAAAAAAAAAGGTAAAACATGCTGCACTTTTCCTGCTCTGGACTGTACTGGAACGCTTTAACGAGTTCCCGACCGGCCACCGCAGTTCTACTGGGCCTCCTGGGCGAGCCATCATAACTGTACGTTGGCCCTTTAAGACGCTGTAGAAGGCGCGCAATGTCGGGCACCCGCGTTTGCTTGTGACAGAGTGGGAACTGACCTCTGTGTGTGTAAACACACAGATTTTGGTTCTCTCAGGGTAGAGGAGACAGATTGTGTGTTCATACTAAGTATGAACACCGACATACTAACATACTAAGTATAAACACCGATCTTTCAACTCCCTACCACAGTAAATCGATTGATCGCTACATAATTGTCAATGGTCCCAAAAATGTGTCAAAAGTGTCAGATGTGTCCGCCGAAATATCGCAATCCCAATAAAGATCGCAGATCACTGCCATTGCAAAAAAAAAAAGAAGATAATAAAAATGTCATAAAACTATCCCCTATTTTGTTGACGCTATATCATTTGCGCAAAGCAATTCATATAAGTTTATTGCGATTTTTTTAATCAAAAATATGTAGAAAAATACATATCGGCCTAAACTGAGGAAAAAATTATTATTATTATTATTTTAAATTGGAATATTGGAAAATTATTATTATTATTTTTTTAAATTGGAATATTTATTATAGCAAACATTTGTCATAAAACTATCCCCTATTTTGTTGACGCTATATCATTTGCGCAAAGCAATTAATATAAGTTTATTTTTTTAATCAAAAATATGTAGAAGAATACATATCGGCCTAAACTGAAGAACAAATTATTATTATTATTATTTTTTTTAATTGGAATATTGGAAAGTTATTATTATTATTATTATTATTATTATTTTAAATTGGAATATTTATTATAGCAAGCATTTGTCATAAAACTATCCCCTATTTTGTTGACGCTATATCATTTGCGCAAAGCAATTAATATAAGTTTATTGCGATTATTTTAATCAAAAATACGTAGAAGAATACATATCGGCCTAAACTGAGGAAAAAATTATTATTATCATTATAATTTTTTTTTTAAATTGAAATATTTATTATAGCAAACATTTTAAGATATTGTGTTTTTTTGAAAATTGACACTCTTCTTTTGTTTATAGCACAAATAAACAAAAATAATCCCTTCCAAAAGTCATTAACCCCTTCAATACAGGGCTTTAATACCTACCTCCATACCGGGCCTATTCTGACACTTCCCTCCTACATGTACAAGTCATCATTCTTTTGCTAGAAAATTACTCAGAACCCCCAAACATTATATATGTTTTTTAGCAAACACACTAGGGAATAAAATGGCGGTCATTGCAACTTTTTATCTTGCACGGTATTTGCGCAATCATTTTTCAAACGCCTTTTTTTGTAAAAAAAATGGTTTCATGAATTAAAAAATAACAAAACAGTAAAGTTGGCCCAATTTTTTTGTAAAATATGAAAGATGTTGTTACGTCGAGTAAATAGATACCTAAAATATCACACTTTAAAATTGCGCACACTCATGGAATGAAGCCAAACTTTGTTACTTAAAAATCTTCATAGGCGACGCTTAATTTTTTTTACAGGTTACCAGTTTAGCGTTACAAAGGAGGTCTAGTGATAGAATTGTTGCACACGCTCTAACGCACGCGGCGCCACCTCCCACCACCTATAAGAACGATCAAGCGGCGGAACCCCCAAAATGATCATTCTTATGGTGCGCAGGATCGCCACCGGAAAAAAATTATATCTGAATGATGCTCTAGGTGCAGGCATCATTCAGATATCACCGCACAAAGTACAGGACGTCATATGACGTCCACCTGTTATAAGAGATAACCTTTTTGACGTCATATGACGGCGTGCTGTTTTGAAGTGGTTAAACAAACGGTAAAACTGGTAGAAGGTGCAGTGTGTCTCTCCCTTTGAACTGTATTTAAAAATCCCATATTTACAGCCACCGCTGACCCGCTGGAGGTTTTTTTTTTCCCCGGCTGACATCTGTGGCCCCTTGCTTTTCAGAGCTCGGAGCGGGATGACATCAGCAGGGATCTCGGCTCTTCCCTCCACCCGGCTGACATCTGTGGCCCCTTGCTCTTCAGAGCTCAGAGCGGGATGACATCAGCAGGGATCTCGGCTCTTCCCTCCACCCGGCTGACATCTGTGGCCCCTTGCTCTTCAGAGCTCAGAGCGGGATGACATCAGCAGGGATCTCGGCTCTTCCCTCCACCCGGCTGACATCTGTGGCCCCTTGCTCTTCAGAGCTCAGAGCGGGATGACATCAGCAGGGATCTCGGCTCTTCCCTCCACCCGACTGACATCTGTGGCTCCTCCCTCAGAGCGGGCTGGCATCAGCAGGTGGTACTGATAAAGAGTTACTGATGGGTTTTACTGCTGGGCACTGGCTGGCACTGTGGTGGTCACTAATTCGCACTGATATGGGCATTGATTGGCACTGTCAGACATTTTTTTATGGCGCACCAACTGTATCAATCTGAATATAGTAAAGCCATAGGAGACGGATAAATTAAATGAATTGGCGGGGTATATAATAACACACATAAAATACCTCAAATTATTTGTAAAGGGGGGATAAGGAATAATAATATCAGCATGTTCTATAAAGGCATAGTAATAACAATAACATAAGTTTGTGGAGTGCTGTAGTCAAGTCAGTGACAGTCTGACACGGCGCATCTCCGATCATGGTAAAAAGCCTCTGATAGAGGCTTCTTACCACGTGATCAGCTGTGACCAATCACATAGGCACTTTTTAGCAGCTGATGGCACTTTTACTGGCACTTCCTGGTTCACACGATGGATCAGCTGTGATTGGTCACAGCTGATCACGTGGTAAGAAGCCTCTATCAGAGGCTTTTTACCATGATCGGAGATGCGCCGTGTCAGACTGTCACTGACTTGACTACAGCACTCCACAAACTTATGTTATTGTTATTACTATGCCTTTATAGAACATGCTGATATTATTATTCCTTATCCCCCCCTTTACAAATAATTTGAGGTATTTTATGTGTGTTATTATATACCCCGCCAATTCATTTAATTTATCCGTCTCCTATGGCTTTACTATATTCAGATTGATACTGTAAAAATCAAAGATGATTTTTGTTACGATAATTCACATAGGTTTTATAAATTGCTTGCTGTGTGGGGGGCTGGAGGGAGGGGCCAGGAGCGCTGGTGGGGGACCTGAGAAGGGGAGGATCTGGGTTGTTCTTTGCAAAACCAACTGCACAGAGAAGTATGAATGACATATTTGTTATTTTTAACCAAAAAAAATAAATAAACTTTAGTATAACTTAAAATTGTGTCTCATGTCTGTCTGGAGTTCAGCTTTAGGCCGGAATCACACTTGTGTGGTGCGAATTTCAGCTCTCTTATCTTTGCAGAGAGATAACAGAAGTGTTCAGCAGATTAGCTCCGTTTTAGCTGCAAATTTGGAGACCTGGGAGAAGTTACGGGTGAGAGGAGAGTGGGGGAGAAGTGTATTAGGCTGAATGAGACAAATCCTGAAGAGAACTGAACACATCTGCGAATCAGCTGCATACCCATAGAAGATAATGGTCTGAAATTCGCACCACAATGCCTAAAATACGCACATGTTTTTTCAGCAATGCGCAGTGCGAATGCATCGCACATATGTGAACCAGCCTCATTGAAAACAATGTATTTAGAAATGTTCTGCGTATTGGATGCGGTTTAAACCGCACTCAATTCGCATAGGTGTGAATCCGGCCTTAATTTTATTTTATTTTTTTTAAATAAAACTGACTTAAATCAATTATAGATTTAACTGAACAAGAAATAGTGTAAATGCGATTACATGGATCATAAGAAAAGAACACTCACTGATTTACAGCAAAGACTGAGAGTCCAACCACGGTCCTTTGTTTCTCATGGAATCGATTTTCCTTCTCAGAGTCGTAGGCTCCCTCCCACACGATGGGAGCTCCCCAAGACGTTGTAGCGGGTACCTTAGGAAAGCAGCTGAAAGGACATGAGATGACTCAGTGACACAAGCAAAATTAGATTACTGCTACAGATTAATAAAGGTTGTTGTAGTTGTAGACACTAGAGGAGTCTCCTGATGCATATGACTGGTGCAGACAATGTCCCCTGACATCACCAATCAGTAAGGTGACCACGTGTCCGGATTGCCCGGGACAGTCACACATTTTGCAGGTCTGTCCCGGGCACATTAATTTCAGGACAATACAGTGTCCCGGAATGAAACCCCCCAGGCCAACCTGATGCCCACAAAAAAGGCCTTCACATCACTGCTTTACTCACTGATAGTACTTGTCCTGGCCGGGAATGCCTGGAGGAGCACAATCCCCGCCCCCTGCTTGTGATTGGGGAAATCATAAATCCCGCCTCTTGTGTCCAATCACTGTGCTGAGATTTGTTACAGCACAAGCTGATTTTTGGGATGGGAGGGGGTCCCTGAATGGTAGTTTGGAAATGTGGTCACCCTACCAATGGGCCACACATAATATTAACTGAATGTAATGCTACATAAAGCTATCAGAGACTGCAGACATGCAACAAGAGATGGTCCACAGACAGCCCCCCCCCCATTCTAAGAGGGACCCCCCCATTCTACAGCCAGCTCCCTCCCTCCTTATTCCACAGCCAGTGATCTCTTTTCTCATTCCACAGTAAGGGCTCCCCCCCTTATTCCACAGCAAGGGACCCCCTCATTCAATAGCCAGGGAATCCCCTCCCTTATTCAGCAGCCAGCCCCCTCATTTCACAGAAAGTGACCCCCTCTTTTAAAAACCAGGGACTCCTTAATTGTACAGCCAGGTACCTCCTTCCTTATTCCACAACCATGGACCCTCCTCATTCCAAAGACAGGGAACCCCCCTCATTCCACAACCGTGGACCCTCCTTATTGCACAGACAGTGATCCCCCTCATTCCACAACCATGGACCCCCTTTATTCCAGACAGGGAACCTCCCTCATTCCACAGCCATGGACCCTCCTCATTCCACAGACAGTGATCCCCCTCATTCCACAACCATGGACCCTCCTCATTCCACAGACAGTGATCCCCCTCATTCCAGACAGGGAACCTCCCTCATTCCACAGCCATGGACCCTCTTTATTCCACAGACAGGGAACCTCCCTCATTCCACAACCATGGACCCTCCTTATTCCACAGCCAGGGACAGACAGGAAACCTCCCTCATTCCACAGACAGGGAACCTCCCTCATTCCGACATCAAAACCGTTGATTTTTTTTCCGAAGGATTATTCGCTCAAACTTGTCTTGCATACACACTGTCACACAAATGTTGTTGGAATTTCTGAATGTCAAAAATGTGGTGACGTACAACACTACGACGAGCGGAGGAGGTTCCCTGTCTGTTCGAAAATCGTATCAAAGAATTTTCGTACGAATTTCGCACCATTAGTGGGCTGCAGCAACAGCCGATTTTCGTGCAGCAATCAAATTTAAGGAATCGGACATGTTGGAATTTTTTTGAAAAACAAATGATTTTCTAATCAATGATGGGAGAATCGTGAGAGAAATGTAATACAAAAAAAAAAATGGGGTCCAGTGACACTAATACAGTGATCAGTGCTAAAAACGATGCACCGTCACCGTACTAATGACACTGCCTGGAAAGGGGTTAACATCAGGGGCAATCAAAGGGTTAAATTGTGTCCCTAGGGAGTGCTTCCTAACTGTGAGGGAAGGGGGGAGCAGTTGTACTATAAGAAGACAGCAATTTGTGTTCTTGCTTAGCAGAAACACAGGATCTCTGTCTTCTCCTGTCACAGATTGACGATTGCCTTGTTTATATAGGCAAACCGCCATTCTGTCTGCCTCGGGAATGATTGCCGGGTTCTCGCTGGACATGAGGTCTTCCAGATCTGCTGATCGGCTCCCACTGTGTTAAATCCCACTGTGTCCCTTTTTCTGTAAGAACCATAACCACCCATATTCTTCTTAGTACTCGGTTAGGTATTGCGTGACACTGGAAGGATGTTGACCCACCTTCACTGGGAGAAATTATTGAAAAAGTTAATTCTCATGCCTCGTACGAATTAATGTTCGCTGCTTCTCAGGGGAATTATGACCATATGAAACTCAAATGGTCCAAATGGTCTGAGTGGTACAGCTCGGTTTATAACAGTTGATGTGTAGATAGATGATCTTCCCTTTCCTCGCCACTAAGCTCCCTTTTTCTGACTTAAGCGCTGAACAATACTTTAATGTTCTGTTTTATTTTGTTTATTTCTCTTATTTTTCTTATATTTGTCCAATTTTATTGGTCTATTTCTTTCATTTGCATTGTCTATTTACGTTGACACATATCTGTGATTGATATTATTACAGAGCCTGGGCTCGGGTCTCCTGCCTACCTTTGTTCCAATGTCGTTTCTTATGACTTTGAATGTCCTTTTGTATTTGCTTGGAACTTTTGATTTTGGGACCGGTGCTGTTGCCCTCCGCCCCACAGCACAGTTAGCTCCCAGTGGGGGTGCTTGGGGGATGAATGTCCTGGACATTTGTTGGGACGCTGGGCCTTTAACAATGTTTAAGTTGATCTTTGATTGTTTGCTTATTGCTGTCACGGCCAATTATGATTATATAGCAGGTCATATCATAGTTTATTACAGTTTATTATTTGTCTATTTCTTTCTATGTATGCGCAAAACTTCAATAAAAACGATTAAAATGAAAATGAACGTGCAAATACGCACCTCGTCGACCCAGACATATTTGGATCGAGACTCTGGTCTCCCTATTAAACAGCTGGATTTTATTATGGAACTTCTAGTTTGTGGCAACACACAATTATTTCTGATTTGAGGACCAGTTTTATCGCCAGGATAGAGGAGTGGCCATGTGGGCTAAATATGTCCCAAGTTTGGCCAATCTGTTAATGGTTAAATGGGAGGAGAATTTCATCCATGCCCAGGACAGATCTCAGATTATCTTGTTGGCTAGGTACATAGATGACTAACTCCTCCTATAGGATGTCAGTGGCTAAGAATTACAGGAGTTTATGGGTTCTATAATAATGACAGGGGGATTGTCTTGAATATTGAAACAAGTACTATTACAATGCCCCTGTGGACTCCAATATGTGGGCAAGACTAAGAGAGCTTTACAGATTAGGCGTAATGAACATATTAATAACATTATAATACATTTTAAGAACCATTCTGTGTGAAAACATTATGCTGCGGTACACAATAGAGACCCTTTCAACACCCTGTTTTGGGGTATATATTTTGGGGAGATTTCCAAGTCAGAGATGTCTTGGATATACAGGCCAAAATCTTACATTCCTTATGGTCTAAATGTGGATGCATTTACTGTATAAATAATTCTTGAACCAGTATTTTTATCTGTTTTTGATTTGTCATGAGTGTGTGAACTCATATCTGAGTCTTGGTTGGCCTCATGGGGTTATACCTGTCTTTTGGGGCCATTAATCCTTTTATAATTTTTGGATATGGCTGTATTATTGAGACTATAAATCTTATTATGTATTTAGTTTTAATAGTGATCTGATTTTGGTCCGCTAGATGTCACTCTTGAGCATTCCTTTATGTGATATTGTGTAGACATTCTTAGTTCCATTCCTATTATGGTCCCCTAAATGTCACTCTCAGGCATTTCATATGACTAGGGATGAGCGCAAAACCCCCCTGTTCGGTTCGCACCAGAACCTGCGAACAGACCAAAAGTTTGTGTGAACTTTAGAACCCTATTGAAGTCTATGGGACTAGAACGTTTTAAATCTAAAGTGCTAATTTTAAAGGCTAATATGCAAGTTATTGTTCTAAAAATTGTTTGGGGACCCGGGTCCTGCCCCAGGGGACATGTATCAATGCACATTTAAAAAAATAATAATTCGGGAGCAGTGATTAATAATGCTTAAAGTAAAGTAACTGGGGGGGGGGGTGTATAGTATGCTTGTGAAGTAGTGCTTATTTTACCGTGCTTAGAACTGTCCCAGCACAAAGTGTCACCTGCAAGTCACTGGAAAAGCCTGGGTTTTCCCTTGCGTCAGAAGGGGACGGGGTCACGTGACAGGTGGCCCCGCCCTCACCTACATGAGAGCCGTCACTGGCTCCCGCCGCATCATTCCCGGATTGGAGACAGGTGATGCACTGCTCTGATCTCATTGCTGCACCCCGGAGAGGAGATCACCCATCGCAGGATACTGACAGCGTTGGAGCGGAGATCGAGAGTGGCTTACCACTGCTGGAATCTTTTTTTTATTTTTATTAAAGGACTTTCCCAACGGTGCCTGTGTTTTGTTTTTACAATTTGTTGCACGTTCTTAGTGAAATGGTAGCGGTACAATGTACCCCATTATCAATTCACATAGGGGGGGCCGGGATCTGGGGGTCCCCTTTGTTAAAGGGGTCTTCCAGATTCGGATAAGCCCCCACCCGCAGACCCACACAACCATCGGGCAAGGGCTGTGGGGATGAGGCCCTTGTCCCCATCAACATGGGGACATAGTGCTTTGAGGGGTCACCGACCCCCAAATCATCCTCCCCATGTTGAGGGCATGTGGCCTGGTCCGGTTCGGGGGGGGGTCGCTCTCTCATCCCCACTCTTTTGCTGTGGCCTGCCAGGTTGGGTGGTCGGATAAAGGGTCAGGTATGGATTTTTGGGGGGGAACTCCATGCCATTTTTTTTAAATTTGGGGTGGAGTTCCCCATAAAATCAGGTCTGGTATGGATATTTGGGAGGAACCCCAAGTAATTTTTTTTTAAATTTGGGGTGGAGTACCCCTTAACCACTTAGCAACCACCTGCCGAAAAATAACGGCGGCAAGGTGGTTGCTTAACTCTGGGATCACGTTATATAACGTGATTCCAGAGTCGCGCTCCCGCGCGCCCCCTGGGGCACGCACACGGGAATGTCCGTGACCGCCGGGTCCAGAGGACCTGGCGGGTCACGGATCACGGTAAATCGCCGCTGTTAGCGGCGGTTTACCACGTGATCGCGCCATCCAATGACGGCGCGATCAGATGTAAACAGACCGGCGTCATTTGATGACGCCGGTTCCTCCCTCCTCTCTCTGTACCGATCGGTACAGTGTGAGAGGAGAGGGGAGGGAGCGGATGGCAGCGCCAGTGCTGCGGGCTGGATCTGTGACAAATGCAGTCACAGATCCATCCATCCATCCCTCCCTCCTCAGCCATCCCTGCTGCAATACTCTGCAATGGCCCTAGACCTCTTCTCCAACTAAAATGATGTAAGCAGTAAAAATATTTAAAGCGTCACCTATGGGGATTTTTAAGTCGCAAAGTTTGGCGCCATTCCACGAGCGTGTGCAATATTGAAGGGTGACATGTTGGGTATCTATTTACTCGGCGTAACTTCATCTTTCATATTATGCAAAAACATTGGGCTAAATTTAATGTTTTTTTTTTTTAAAAGCACAACACTGTTTTATTTCCAAAAAAAATGTGTTCGAAAAATTGCTGTGCAAATACCATGCGCGATAAAAAGTTGCAACAACCGCCATTGTATTCTCTAGGGTCTTTGCTAAAAAAGCATATATAATGTTTTGGGGTTCTATGTAATTTTCTAGCAAATAAGTGTTGATTTTTACATGTAGGAGAGAAATGTCAGAATTGGTCTGGGTGTTCCAGAACGCCTGATGGCGTTCCCTGCACGTTGGGCCTCTGTATGTGGCCATGCTGTGTAAAAGTCTCACACATGTGGTATCGCCATACTCGGGAGGAATAGCAGAATGTGTTTTGGGGTGTAATTTGTGGTATGCATATGCTGTGTGTGAGAAATAACCCGCTAATATGAAAATTTTGTGGAAAGAAAATAAAAATGAAAAAAATCTTGATTTTGCAAAGAATTGTGGGAAAAATGACAACTTCAAAAAACTCACAATGCCTCTTTCTAAATACCTTGTAATGTCTTCTTTCCAAAAAGGGGTCATTTGGGGGGTATTTGTACTTTTCTGGCATGTTAGGGTCTCAAGAAATAAGAGAGGCTGTCAGTACATTAGGTGTGATCAAATTGATAAATTTTCAGTAATTGGTACCATAGCTTGTAGACCCTATAACTTTCACCCAGACTAAATAATATCTATTTTTTTTTGTTTTGTTACCAAAGATATGTAGCAGTATACATTTTAGGCCAAGTTTATGAAGAAAAATTACTTTTTTGCAAAATGTTATAATAGAAATGAAGAAAAATTCATTTTTTTACTAAATTTTCGTTCTTTTTTCATTTATAGTGAAAAAAATAAAAACCGCAGAGGTGATAAAATACCACCAAAAGAAAGCTCTATTTGTGGGAAAAAAAGGACAAAAATTTCATTTGGTTGCAGTGTTGTATGACTGAGTTATTGTCATTCAAAATGTGAGAGCACCAAAAGCTGAAAATTGGGCTGGTTATTAAGTGGGTTTAAGTGCCCAGTAGTCAAGTGGTTAATATCCATACCAGACATGAAAGGCCTGGTAATTGAATTTGGGGGGACCTCCACGCATTTTTTTTTTTTTATCAATGACTTTTCTCTGTATTGCCGGGAGCCGACAATTCATTATAGCCGCGAGTGGTTTTAAATTACTTTTTTTTTCTTCAGAAATGACACTTTGTGCAGGGATAGTTCCAAGCATGGGAAACAAGCGCTGCTTTACATGCATACTATACACACCCCCTAGGTTCGAAATTTAAAGGAATATTTCACTTTTATTGTTTCACTTTAAAATCACTGCTCCTGAAAAAAATGCAGTTTTAAAAAAAATACATTTGCATTGATACATGTCCCATGGAGCAGGACCTGGGTCCCCAAACACTTTATGACAATAGCTTGCATATTAGCCTTTAAAATTAACACTTTAGATTTCTCCCATAGACTTTTACAGGGTGTTCCGTGGCTTTTCGAATTTGCCGCGAACACCCAAAATAGTTTGCTGCTCGGCGAACAGGCAATGTTCGAGTCGAACATGAGTTTGACTCGAACTCGAAGCTCATTCCTAGATGTGACACCATGTGGACATTATTATTATTCTTAGTTCCGTTTTTTCATGATTCATATTTGTGTAACTTTTTATTTATTCTCATTAATTTAAAGCCAATGAGGTTTTATCAGTGATTATCAGGTGGCCAAATTAATTTTGACCCCACTGATTTCAATGTGATTTTTGTCAGTAAGCCAATGAGGAGAGAGAGGGGGTGGGGCGGGGCTGGGCCACGGCTCCGTGTCTGAATGGACACACAGAGCAGCGGCTCGGCTTGGGTGCCCCCACAGCAAACAGCTTGGCAGAAGGGAGGGGCCCCGAGCACCGGCGGGGGACCCGAGAAAAGGAGGATCAGGGCTGCTCTGTACAAAACCATTACACAGAGCAGGTAAGTATATCATATTTGTTATTTTTAACAAAAAAACAAACAAACAACGAGACTTTAGTATCACTTTAAGCTTTGGAAAAAAAAATGGAAGCTGATTGGTTTCTTTGCAGAGCTGCACCAGATATTGCACGGTTCAGTTGTAGTAAACAGCCCCCTATGTAACTGCAGGGAGAGACAAACCATCAAACAATGGCAATGATCAGCTTTTATTTATTCATGTATAACCTTTAGCCCAAAAAGGAAAAAAAAAGTTTGCTGTAAAGATTATAAAGTTTCAGCTGGAGTTTGGCTTTAATTAGTTTGTGTATTTTAATCTGCTAATACATCAAACACTCTACTTCCCCCAGACTGACAATGCTGCTGTCTTCTGTGTCCCCTGTGCTCCTTCATCCAGAGTGGAGGCACTCTAATACAAGAGGTGTGTTACTGGCCTGTTCACCAGGTGAAAACAGAGGGAAAAAAAGCTTAAAAAAAGAAAACAAATGCAGCCATCACATCTAATGATGATAAACTGCGATTTTTTAGTATCGCATTTTTGATGTTGGGATTAATACCGCTTTAAATGTTTATGTCCAGCCAAAAGTTTAAATTTTATTTTCAGATAGAGTGGGGGAATGTTTATATCTGGAGAGATTTCCCACGCTTTCTGTCCCAGTGGCAATGACTCCACCAGACAGGAAAATTTCCAACTACAATAAAGAAATGAAAATAGTAGAATATGGGGAAGCTGAGAACCGTTTCTGGTGCAGATTTTTGCAATTAAATTTTACATGCCTGCTGCCAAGCTGTAGGTGTCCCTATCAGGGGTGTATTTAGATTTTGTGCTGCCCTAGGCCTGACAAAACTCGTGCACCCTCTAATTTAAATATGACCCACCCCTTCCCACCCTATCCTGTCAAGGCCACACCCCCATTTAGAATCCGCCCTGACATTTTCCAGTGTGGACACCAGTTCTGAGGGCCTTGGGGGGCAGTAGAGTCCCTTAATTTGCAGCAATTTACTCTGAATTCCTGTTAGGCCTCCCGACGTGGCATCTGTCTCTCCCTAGCTGAGATGGGAGGTCCACTGTTATTATAGGACAGTCAAAACTAGAAGCGACGCAAAGCACCCCCCCCAGTTGCGGAACGCCGCCCGCCTACATAACAACTCATTGGTTGGGGTCTGCCACCCTAGCCTCCTCCATGTGTATGGGCTTCCCCCCCTGATGGTGGCCCTGCCAGTATTATTATACCGGCAGTAGTGCGCCCACTTTATGGGGGCACTAGACTGATTTTCCTCCCGGCCCAGTCCACCTCAAGACTGGCGCAACACTAAAAGTTAAGCCACAAGGACCCTTTTTGTGCTGCCCCCCTGCAAAGTGCTGCCCTAGGCCTGGGCCTTGTTGGTCTAGGCCAAGATACAGCATTGGTCCCTATCCTGAGAGAGTGTTTCCAAGTTTCTCTGCTGGTGGACCAGGCTGGACCTGAACCAGGCTGTAGTTGTAGTAGAGCCCTCTTCATATGGCTTTCTTTTAGAATCAAAACCTGGAATAGTTTAAGGACTATTTTTTGGGATGACCGTATATACTCGAGTATAAGCCGACCCGAATATAAGCCGAGGCACCTAATTTTACCAAAAATAAAAAATAAATGGGAAAAACGTATTGACTTGAGTATAAGCCTAGGGTATCCATCTGCATGCCTCAATGTGCCTCACTGTGTCCATGTCCATGCCTCACTGTGCCCATGCCTCACTGTGCCCATGCCTCACTTCCAGGGCAGATTGCCACAGTAAACTATAAGGATGTTGAACCCCTTTTCCTCCCCTCGCAGCCTTCTGGGACACACATACAGGTCTTGGAGGACTGCAGGACCATTCACAAAGTGGGGTGGGGCTTGTGCATGTGTAGCGCCCCTGTACTTTCAGTACGGACGCTATTTAAATTTAGAGGGGGTGAGAGAGTTATGTAGCTCTCATCCATCCGATTTGTATAAATTTAGCTCCTGTGCTGTCGGTTCATTCCCTTTTCCAAAGGTGCCTTACCACCTCGGGGCGACAGAGGGCGGCAGTGGAGTTCAGATCAGGAGTGCCTTCTTGCCAGAAGCCAATCAGAGGGGGTTTTCCCTCACAGGGCATCCTAGGGGAGGGTACTTCTAGTTAGATGCCATTTTTGGTGGGGGAGTTGGAGTTCGTGGTTGGATCCGGGTGCGGCACCCACCTTCAGGGTGTGCGCACATCACGGGCCCCGGCGATGGCCTACCAGGCCGGGGCGCACGTGCCACGCGTTATTTATGGTCACGGAACCATGTTGGCCCGGAGCGACTGAAGCTGAGACGGGACCCAGTGACTTATTGGGGCTCCCAACCATCTTAAGAGAAGATTCCAAGCGAGTTGTGCTGTTCGGTGGGAAGTCAGTCTGAGGAGAGCCCCGAGGCAGGCGATCCAATAGGGCCTAGACAAACCATCAGGGATCTAAGTGACCGGACACTGGGAGTTTGTCTAATGGCAACCTGTCAATTGGTGACTGCAACCAAGAACTACCTGAGGGAGATTCAGGCAAACTACTTTTATTGAGAAGGAATCGCTCCATTGAGCTGCGTTCCAGAGCAAGGGCCTGTGGCAAAGGCACCACTCCTAATTTCCATTGAGCCAAGTCTGTGGCAGAGGCTTGTCTCCCTTCTCAAAGTTCCGAGTGATACTCCGGCTGCCAGTTCTGTGAGAGAGACTGTCCAGGTACACTGCACCCACTCCGTCTGGAGTGGCGACGAAGCAAAGGTATTGTTGAAGCAGGACTGCTTCCACATGGTTAAAGGGGTTATAAAGGTTTTTACCTTAATGCATCCTATGCATCCGAGCACCCGTTTTACTTACCTGACCATTCAAAATTCTCGGGCGCGTGCTTGTCATCCTGTTCGGTTCCCAGCCTGGCCGTTGATTGGCTAGGCTGGGCGGATTGATAGCAGCGCAGCCATTTATTCACACTCCTTCATACACATTTTTATGCTTATACTCAGTTTATAAACGAGTATGGAATACCCAAGTTTTTCCTGAAATTGATTATCAGACCAATTGGCATAATCCCATAACAGGGAATGCTTTTACATTTAACATTAGGATTAATGGGAATCTTTGGTCTATCTTATTTCCCCTGAGCGGTAATATGCTTTTTTAACCACAAGATGGCATGGTGATTTCCACTTACATCTGAGTGGTAATATCAGCCCTTTGTATGCTCCGTTCTATGCCCGCCTCTATCCAATGAGCTTGCTTTGCTCATCCTGTGGGCTATATAAATAGTGTGTGCGCAGTGTTGTACGTGTGCCCCTGATGATGTCATTACGACGAAACGATCGTCGGGCAGACACACACACATTGCGCATGCGCTAACGGCCTCAAGCGGTCTGATATTAACACAGAGCTTTTTTAACCTTACAAGGACTTTGTATCACTCTCTATGAATGAAAGTATTCTTATGCTGTTCAATTTTTTATCTTTTAAATAAATCCCTTTGTTTATATACGTATACACTATGGGATTGTTCCTTTCTTTCTCCCCACATGGTGTTTGATAACACACGCTCACATACATCTATGCGAGTTCCATTTGGAAGTACTGCTTAACCCCAAGAGGAGCTGTGGATTCCACCATTTAATCTATGGAGAAGAACAGTAGAACCGTTTTGCCTCTGAGGATTACAATCTCCTGCTATGCCTGTTTAGACTACTCCTAAAAAGGGATAGTCACAGGCTTTCTGGTAAGCCTTAAGGGTCCTTTCACACGTGCGGACCGTTTTTTAGATCCGTTTTTATTATCAGTTTTTTCGTCCGTTTTTCATCAGTTGTCATCCGTTTTTCATCCGTTTTTTTATCCATTGTTTTTTTTTTGTTAGAACTTTATTTTTATTACTTATTTTGATGAAAAACGGATGTAAGCGGATCGGATGTTAAACGGATCGTCCGCTAACATCCGTTTTTCGTCCGTTCCGGTTTTTGTTGATGGAAGAAAACCCTAACGGAGACGGATGTAAATAGACGTTAGTGGATGCTCATCCGCTAACGTCCGCTATCCCATAGGAAAGCATTGTAGTCCGTTTTTCATTCGTAAAAAACGTACAAACGGTCCGCACGTGTGAAAGGGCCCTTATTTTCACTGGCGTTGGGCCACTGATGTCTAATTTTCCCTTCTTTCTCACCTGTGGATCTCCTAATTGGACTTTTACTGCTTGCATCATCTGTATTGAAAGGGGCTGGAAATTCCCTGTTTTTTCTGTGGACTTTTATTCGTTTTGCACTTCATGTGCTGAATCAGTCACTTTGGCCCAGATTCACAGAGCAATTACGCCTGTCTAACTGGTGTTAAACAGGAGTAATTTCAAATTTTGCGCGCCGTATCACTAGTTTGAATCCTCAAACCATGATACGGCGGCTTCGGGCTTCGATCCGAGAGGCTTACGTCCTCGTAAGCCTTCGAATCTACACTGCGATATTTTTGCGGCCACTGGGAGGAGTTCGCGTCGTTTTCATGCGTTGGGATATGCAAATGAGTTTTTACGGCGATCCACGAAGGTACGAGTGTCCCTCGCAATCGCCTACGTCATTTTTTGGCTACGTAATGTTAGAGGAGCTTTTTGCTGGTCTAACAGTGCGTAACCCATGTAAAGTATGGCCGTCGTTCCCGCGTCGATTTGAAAATATATATTTTTTTTTAACGTAACTCGTTCGGGAATAGGAATGTACGTAAACGACGCTACTACGACGTGACGACGTGTTTTCGGGCAAAGCACGGCGGGAAATTTGCGAACGGAGCATGCGCAGTTCGATCGCCGCGGGAACGCGCCTATTTTAAATGCTTCACGCCCCCTACTCGCGCAGATGGATTGCGACGGGAGAAATACACTACGCCGCCGTCGTTTACTGGACAAAATCTACCTGGATTCCACGTAGAGCCAGGTAAAAAACGGCGGCGTAGTGTATTTCTGATACGCTACGAGAATCTAATTCTCTGTGAATCTGCCCCTTTATCACTTACATTGTCTATTTAGTTTACTCACAATATTTTTTGATATATATATATATAGGTATCTAATACCTGTTGTTCAGTGCATATTGTTTTGCACAATGTTACAATAATTTTTGTATTCACTGCTTTTGCACATATCAATTTTCCAATGATTTATATCACTCATAGTTTAACATTGTTTATACCTATTGCCTTATGTATTAATTTATAGGGTATATGTTGTCCAGCGCTACACTGTTTTTGCACATTTTTCTTCACACTTTATATCTAAGTTGTAGTCTTTAGCAGCAGGACGTCCTTCCCAGGACCTTTTCTTAATTGTTTTATTAATATTATTTTTTTCACCAAGCGCAAATTCCCCCCATCCCCCCTCTTTTCCTTTCTTTTACACATTTTTACCTCTAGAGAACTCCTGGACGTGAGCATGGGAGGAGGTGACGAGAGAGCTAGAGAGCAGGAGGTCTTGAGAGGAGTGAAGAAGATGGTTTGGTTGGTATGTTGAGACCAGGTTAGTGATGTAAGTTTGGGCAGAGTTGTGAATGGCTTTGTAGATTACTATTATGCCTCGTTTCCACTGAACGGAATGGTTCGGGTGGACCGGTCTATTCTGGTGAGCGTTTCCAATGCAAGTTCGGACCGCCAGGGGCCCTACATGGTTTAGAAAAATTGCCCAGGGTGTCCACCAATCAGTGGAATGTATTGTAGGTCCGCCCTAACCGAACCGTTCCATTTTCTATGGCCACACATCTGAAGCAGGACCCAGAATGGTCTGGTGCGGTTCAGTTTTATGGCACACTTTCATTATGGAAACACCCAAAATAGCGTACCGAACCGCACCGCACCGAACCGATCCGCTCAGTGGAAACGAGGCTTAGTATTTTGAATTTTATTAATTGGGAGAGCAGAAGCCAGTGGAGGGACTGTTAGTTAGGGGTGGTGGACACTAAACAGTTGTTAAAGTGCATGCATCTGGCAGCAGCAGCATTCATGCCAATCTAAAGGGGGGATAGAATATGTAACAATAAACCTAAAAGGAGGGTCAATGGTCAGGGTGAGAGATAATATGGTATTGAAATAGTAGCTTTGTGACATTGTTGGTTGAGAAGGGGTTTATTTTGGAGATGTTACTGAACAGGGATGGACTGGACATTGGGACTACAGGGAGTTTCCCGGTGGGCCGATGGCTCAATGGGCTGGCTTTAGTGACAGTGGACCGCCGCCCCCCTCCGCTCCTCTGTCTCTCCCTTTCCGGCAGCGCTCACCTTCTCTCCCTCCCCGCAGCGCTCACCTGAGGGGAACAGAGAAGCAGGGGGAGAACCAGAGGAGCAGGGGGGACAATAGAGGAGCATGGGGGAGGGGACAGACAGCTGACTCAACAGATATGGCCTGGGAGTTTCTCCCTTCTGCCTAATCTTGTCCCATAAGGGGGGGCACCGAACGGATTCTTTGTCCCGGGTGAAATAATGTCTAGTTTCCTCACTGGTACTACCATTAAGGCCGCGTACACACGATCGAACATGTCCGCTGAAACTGGTCCGCAGATCAGTTTCAGCGGAACATGTTCGATCGTGTGTACGGCCTATCGGACCGTTTTCCAGCGGACAAAAGTTTTCAAACATGCTTAGAAACCTGTCCGCTGGAAACCTGTCCATCGGACATGTTCGATGGTTAGTAGCCTGGTCCGATAAAAACGTTCCGTCGGATCTGCGGCGGCACTTTATTCCACTCCTGAAACGCATCTCCATCCCTTCTATCCATTTACAGGGATGAAGGGCTAGAGTAGTTCTATCATATGCCTCATGTAAAGTCCCAACCTTACCCCCCCTTTTTTTACATTATCCAAGGATGGAGATGTGTTTCAGGAGTGGAATAAAAAGCGTCCACAGATCTACCACTGACAGTTAATTATGCATTGTCATTTTTTGACTTGCTGACCCAGGTTGATGTGGTCCGCTTTTGGTTTGATGGTGCTTTGGTTTGGTGGGCATGTTTGGTTCCACTCTTGTACTTCTTTTGTTTTTCCAGTGCTCTTTTTTGCTAGACCAACTATAGGTAGGGGCATGGTCAGGTGATCACATGCCCCTTATATATTGATTAGCACTCCTGTGCTCCTATTGAGGAGACTTTAAAATTCATATCTAGGACTGCAGTAGACAGAGTGCCTTGACAGGGCCTGCAGATCACACAGGTATTTGCAAATGCATGCAACTAAACCTCTGTTTTTAATTTCTACAGCTAGACAGGTTAATTTGGTTTATTGCTTTTTTAGTTGGTAATTTTGAGCCTGGCTATTATGGAAACATTTTTTATATTACATATATATATATATATTAAATTGCATACTGCTAAAAACACATCACATTTAATGTCCCAACCCCCCCCCCCCCCTTTCTATCCAGAAAGACAGAGTTGGGTGTCATCAGTATAGAAATAGTTTTGAAAATAGTTGAAAAGGCATTCTTCAGGCCATTCCCCTTTCCTGTAACCTCTATATGGGGACGTCTCCTGGGACTTTCACCTGCACTGAGAGGTGGGGAGGGGTCCATTGGCATAAAGCCTGAAGCAGGTATAGAGAGGACCGTCAGCAGGTATCAGCTAAGCCTGGACAGTTCACCTCTTGCTTTCCTTGAAAGCGTATCATTTGCACCCTGAGGGCACTTTGCGAGGGTCAACAATTCCTTGGGCCCTGTGCCATGTCCTACCCCCATTCCTGCCTAGATTTGGATTAAAGAGCAGTTGTGCTTCCCCACTACACAATGGTCCAATTTTCTACAAAGACATATTGCAAGGTGATATAGAAACAAGCTATGGAAAAGAAAAACACTACAAGTAAGCATTTAAAATATTTATTTTCATAAGTCCTTCAGTTTATAGTCCATGTAAAAAGATTATAGCAATATGAGCTTGTGTAACCATAAAATGTCCATCCACAAATTGAAGCCTCCCACAAGGGGATTAGAAGCAAAATCCAGCAGGAGCTACAGAGTATAAAAGAGAAGAGAGGCGCCTCTAAGTGTGGCAATAATGTTACATTTAATAAAGGTACAACATTTAGCAACTCACATGGTTGATGTTTAAAACAGGCACATCTAAGTAATGTAGGCACCCGGGGTAAAGCTGTGTGCACTTGTGACCAGGAAGACTACCCTGCAGTAGAGCGATCTGAAAGCGATGAGGAGGATGGTCTATGTGAACATCTTTACCCTGGATGCCTGCATACTTGGATGCACCTGTTTTAATCATCAACCATGTGAGTTTCTACATGTTGTACCTTCATTAAATGTAACCATATTGCTACACTTATGCCCCGTACACACGAAAGGAATTTCCTATGGGTTAAAATCTGAAAGAATTTTCAAGCTGTCTTGCATACTCACAGTCAGACTAAATTCCGACCGTCCAAAACGCGGTGACATAAAACACTACGATGAGCCGAGAAAAGTTCAATGCTTCCCAGCATGCGTCGACTTAATTCTGAGGATGTGTATTTTTTTTTCTCCGTCGGAGTTCCACACGGACGATCGGAATTTCCCATAGGATTTTTTCCATCAGAAAAAAAATAAAACATGTTCTATTTCCAAACTCCGACGAAAAAAATCCCATGATAGGAATTTCTGATGAAAAAATTCCATTAGACTTTTTTCCATCAGAAATTCCTATCGTGAGTTCAAGGCATTGTTTTATACTCAGTTGTGACATGACGCTACTTGTATATCAAGACATCACTTGTATAATTATCAAGACATCACTTGATATAAAATAAAATATAAACATTTATGAAAATGTTTTGCTTGTCGTGCAAAACGCTCTCAAACCAAGTTACTCTCAAACCAAGGTTTTACTGTATATAGTATACTTTAGCTTGGTTCACGGGATAGAAAACCATTGCCTACTCCCCCCCCCCCCCCCAATTACTCCTGGAATGGATTTCCATGTCTGCTCTGTGCCCCTGTTTTCCCAGCCTGCTGGGTTTCAGAAGGTGGACTTTGTTCAGCTGCTCATGGCCCCAGTTAGTGGACCTCTGGGTGGTATGATCCTTCAAAGCAGCACATGTATAGAATGTCCCCCCTTTATCTTTGAAGACGCAAAACCCCTTTAAAGAACAGAAGATACATTTTTATACTCACATCAGAGACTTTACATAAAAGAAGTAGACAGTCAGAGACAGACAAAGCACAATGCATAGGAGGATCCTCTTTCTGTTAGCCTTTAAAAAGAAACAAATTTCATGTCAAACATTTGCTGTTATTCATTAACTCCAGAACACTTATAACATAAGCTAGCATGTCTTGATGGACACTAGAGTGCTTAAAACCCAACCACAGCCCAAACTTTTGTTAAATACTGTAAAACCTTGGATTGCGAGCATAATTCATTCCAGAAACATGCTTGTAATCCAAAGCACTTGTATATCAAAGCATTTTTTTTTTACAGGGTATAAAAGAGAAGAGAGGCGCCTCTAAGTGTAGCAATAAGTTGCTAAATGTTGTACCTTCATTAAATGTAACCATATTGCTACACTTAGAGGCTCCTCTCTTCTTTTTTATACTCAGTTGTGACATGATGCTACTCTTATATCAAGACATCGCTTGTATATTAAGGCAAAATTTATTAAAACATTTAGCTTGTCTTGCAAAACGCTCTCAACACCAAGTTACTCTCAAATCAAGGTTTTACTGTAGTTCTTGATGGATTAAAGAAAGAATATAACCTCTGGTAAGGTTTAACCACTTAAGACCCGGACCAAAATGCTGCTAAAGGACCTTGCCCCTTTTTGCGATTCGACACTGCGTCGTTTTAACTGACAATTGCGCGGTCGTGTGACGTGGCTCCCAAACAAAATTGGCGTCCTTTTTTCCCCACAAATAGAGATTTCTTTTGTTGGTATTTGATCACCGCTGCGGTTTTTATTTTTTGCGCTATAAACAAAAATAGAGCGACAATTTAAAAAAAAATTCAATATTTTTTACTTTTTGCTATAATAAATATCCCCCCAAAAATATATATATATATATATATATATATATATATATATATTTTGGGGGGGATATTTATCGCAATAAGTGTTTATCGGTTGGTTTTCGCAAAATTTATAGCATTTACAAAATAAGAGATAGTTTTATTAATTTTTTTTTTACTACTAATAGCGATGATCAGCGATTTTTTTCATGACTGCGACATTATGGCGGACACTTCGGACAATTTTGACACATTTTTGGGACAATTGTCATTTTCACAGCAAAAAATGCATTTAAATTGCATTGTTTACTGTGAAAATGACAGTTGCAGTTTGGGAGTTAACCACAAGGGGGCGCTGTAGGATTTGTGTGTTCCCTGTGTGTGTTTACAACTGTAGGGGGGTGTGGCTGTAGGTGCGACGTCATCGATCAGGCCCCCCTATAACAGGGATGATGTGATCGATGCTGCGGCCACAGTGAAGCACGGGGAAGCTCCGGGGACCGATCGCCGCACTGCAGCGGCGATCGGGTCCGCGAGTCCCGCGGTCCCGGAGCTTCGGACCGGGTCACGGGAGCGCACCCGTGACCCACGGCTGGGTACTAGAACCAACGTATATATACGTTGATTTGCCCAGCCGTGCCATTCTGCTGATGTAAATGTACAGTAGGCGGTCCTTAAGTGGTAAATATGTAGTCTGTTTCCTGTTTAGGTCTCTTTTACATGGGCAGCTAGGGAGCAGCATTTTTAGCACCCCCTCAACCACCCGTCTACACGTTGACATAGCGGGCCAAAGGGGTCTGTAGACATACTTTTGACAGGCAGCACCACCTGTCTAACATGCCCATTAAAGCGGTACTATTACTAAACTGATAGGCTCCCAGGAGCCACCGTTTACAGCACAGGACTCTGAAGGAATGGCACAGGTATGCTGTTCCTTCAGAGCGCATGCGCCGATGAAATCACCAGCTGCATCTACAGTAAATATCTCCTAAATAGTGCATGCTTAGGAGATATTTACAGTACCTAAGGTAAGCCTTATTAAGCCTTGTTATAGGTAGAGATAGCCAAAGGGCTACCCTCGCTGTTTTTTTCCCCCCCATTTTTTTATTTTTTTAACCCAAAGCTTACAGCCCGGAAAAAGCACGGAAAAACGCGCGTAATTCGAAAGTACTCCAGTCTAACGCGAGATAGACAGACGTAATCGCTCTATGAATCTGGCCCAAAGCATTTTCCGATTGGACGAGGCGGAGAATTGGGTCGGCGATGTCATGCTCTCCACCTCATCCAATTAAAGAATGCTTTGTCATGTAGAGCAGCCAACCTCTTGTGTTACAGCAGGGCAGCCTCTCAGCACCGGACCCAGAAGCAAGAAGAGATCACTGCAGTAGTAACGTCCACTTCAGTGATTTTCAGCTTCCAAGGGCTTTGGCCAAGTATAGTGTATGCATAATTATCTTGGTCCAAGCTAGACTAATGTCGTTATGTATAAATATCTATACCTAGAATTCTTATTTAAAAATAAAAATATTATTAATAATAATAATAATAATAATAATGATAAAACACTATAATAATAATATAATATTAAATAAAATATCTATCTATAAACATCTATACCTGGAATTCTTATTTAAAAATAAAAATATTAATAATAATAATAATAATAATACACTATAATAATAATAATATAATATTAAATAAAATATCTATCTATAAATATCTATACCTGGAATTCTTATTTAAAAATAAATAATAACAATGATGATAAAACACTATAATAATAATAATATAATATTAAATAAAATATCTATCTATAAATATCTATACCTGGAATTCTTATTTAAAAATAAAAATATTAATAATAATAATAATGATAAAACACTATAATAATAATTATAATAATGATAAAACACAACAATAATAATAATAATAATAATTTAATATTAAATAAAATATCTATCTATAAATATCTATACCTGGAATTCTTATTTAAAAATAAAAATATTAATAATAATAATTATGATAAAACACTAATAATAATTATAATAATGATAAAACACAATAATAATATAATATTAAATAAAATATCTATCTATAAATATCTATACCTGGAATTCTTATTTAAAAAATAAATAACAACAATGATGATAAAACACTATAATAATAAAAAAATAATATAATATTAAATAAAATATCTATCTATCTATCTATCTATCTATCTATCTATCTATCTATCTATCTATCTATCTATCTATCTATCTATCTATCTATCTATCTATTTTTCTTTTGTAGATATTGTTCTCCAAGGCAACTAACATAACCCTGTTTTCTGGTTTCCAGTTTCTGTAATACATACTGTCCGTGTTGTCCTATCCAGCTAAAGGTGTGTGAAGGCCACCATGTTTATCCAAAAACATCAATACTTTCAAAACCACCAGACTCTAGTTACTACAATTAGTATGCAAATTACAAGTCCTAAATTCATGCTGTCTCTACAAATCAGTTTTTTTTCCAGGTCAGGGTCTGAAATTACGGAAACCAGAGATCAGAGATGGAAAGGTGAAAAAAAAAACCATGGAGAACAAGATACCTCCTGTATTTCTTTCAATAGAAGTGGAAGAGTGTAGACTGAAAAAATGTATCTTTGTCTGGATTGCATGAAAGAACTGGGCTTCTGGATCGCATGACTGACTTGACTGAACACAATTGTAAAACAATTGATACATCACTCAGGCATGTACTGTATTTCAGCCAAGTATTTAGGTGTATGACTGGAGTTTAGCCTTGGATAAAACAAAAAACCTATAATAGAGGATGTTTCTTTGGCCTGTGGCCTAGTGCTGAGAACCTGACAATATGTAATCTCTATTGTTTATGTATTATGCCTTCCAAAAGGAATTAAAGCACAGTTCCACCCAAAAATGGAACTTCCGCTTTTCGGAACCCACCCCCCCTCCGGTGTCATATTTGGCACCTTTCGGGGGGGGGGGGGGCAGATACCTGTATAAAACAGGTATTTGCACACACTTCCGAAATTAGACTCCCGTGGGAGTAATGCCACTCCCCCCCCCCCCGCTGTCTCCTGGGAAACACACTGGTCCCAGGAGAGAGCGGGGACCAGTGAGGGCGCGCCGCACTACTCGTGCATGCACAGTAGGGAACCGGGCAGTGAAGCCGCAACGCTTCACTTCCTGTTTCCCTCACCGAGGATGGCAGCGGGGGCAGCCGAGAGACAATCGATTACTCGGCCTCAGCTGCCGACATTGCGGGCGCGCTGGACAGGTAAGTGTCCATTCTTTTAAAAGTCAGCAGCTGCAGTATTTGTAGCTGCTGGCTTTTTTTAAACAAACATTTGGGTGGACCTCCTCTTTAATATAGAGGATATAATAAAAAAAAGTTCACTTGACCACAACAATACAGAAAAATATTTTATATTAAACTAGAGTTACATGAGAATGTTAGTATTCATAGCCCTAGCTGGACACAGAGGCTCCCTGCTTTATGTCTTGGTTTGGTTTTTTGATATAAAGACAATTACAACTTCTGAGGCCAAGGCCTAGTTAAAAAATGTAAATAAGCCCTGTGCGCAAGTCCCCAATAGTAATAAATAATAATAATCATTATAAATTAATCACCCAAATTGACCTGCAAACACCTTGGGCCAGATTCTTGTACATTTGCCGCTGGCGTAGCGTAAGCCATTTACACTACGCCGCCACAATTTAACAGAGCAAGTGCCGTATTCCCAAAGCACTTGCTCCGTAAGTTGCGGTGGCGTAGTGTAAATGGCTCTGCGTATCTTCGCGTAATTCAAAGGGGGCGGCTTGTATTTAAATTAAGCGTGCCCCCGCGTCGATCGAACTGCGCATGCGCCGGCCTAAAAAATAGCCCAGTGCGCATGCTCCAGCTCACGTCGTAAAAAATGAATGAAGCCGACGTGAGCATCGTTTACGTAAATCCCTATTCGCGAACGACTTAGTAAAACCTCGTAACCGACGGAAAAAGACGACGCTGACCCGACGCCATACTTAACATGGCAACGACGGAACTTCGTAAGGTTACCCCTCACGATGTAAACGACGACGGGGCGGCGTAAAAACGTTCGGGAATCGTCGGATTAGGCTCATTTGCATAGGCAAATGAGAAATCATCGTAAAGGCCACCTAGCGGCCAGCGATGTCATTACATCTACGATCCGACAGTGTAATTGTTTTACACATGTCGGATCTTCACTGTATCTATGCGTAAGTGATTCTAGGAATCACACGCATAGATACCCAGTAAAAAAAACAGAGATACAACGGTGTTTCCTACGAAACGCCGGCGTATCTCTTTTGAGAATCTGGCCCCTTGTGTTCCCACATATACTCGTAAATCATTATAGTTGTATAGTGCTGTCTAAACATATACAGTGGATATAAGAAGTCTACACACCCCTGTTAAAATGCAATTCTTGTGATGTAATAAAATGAGACAAAGATAATTTCAGAACTTTCTCCACCTAATGTGACCTATAAACTGTACGACTCAATTAAAAAATAACTGAAATCTTTTAGGTGGAGGGAAGTTTAAAAAAACGAATATATAGTTGCATATGTTTTCACACCCTTAGAGCCGGTTCACACTGGGGCGGCACGACTTCGGGGGTGACTCAGCAAGGCGCCCTGAAGACGACTTTAGAGGCAACTTGCAAAATGACTTCTGTATAAAAGTCAATGCAAGTCCCCCCGAGTCGCCCCCGAAGTCGTACAAGAACCTTTTTCTAAGTCGGAGCGACTATTAGAACGGTTCTATTGAATAGAATGGGGCGCGCCTTGTCAGGCGGCTGAGTCGCCTGACAAGTCGCCCCAGTGTGAACCAGCTCTAAAAAGGGGTTGTAAACCTTCGTGTTTTTTCACTTTAATGCATTAAGGTGAAAAAACACTTTCAATTTTTCGCCCCCCCCCCCAGGTTTTATTTACCCAAGCCCCGAATTTCCGTGGGCGCGATCCTGCGTCACTCTCTCCATTGGTTCTCGGCTCTTCATTAGATAGATTGAATAGCAGCGCAGCCATTGGCTCCCGCTGCCGTCAATCAAATCCAATGATGCGGGAGCCGGGGGGCAGGACCGAGTCATACACTCGGCGTCTATGGACACTGAGTGTATGACACAGGAGCGTGCCCGCAAAGGTAACTCCCCCCGGGAGAGATTGTCCAGGGCCACTCTATGCAAATCTAACTGCACAGTGGAGGCAAGTGTGATTTGTTTGTTATTAAAAAAAGAAAAACCTGATCCTTTAGTGTCACTTTAAACTAATACTTTGTTGAAACACATTTTGATTTTATTACAGCACTCAGTCTATTTGGGTATGAGTCTCTCAGCATGGCACATATTAACTTGGCAATATTTGCCCGCTCTTTGCAAAAGCACCCCAAATATGTCAGATTGTTAGGGCATCTCCTGTGCACAGCCCTCTTCAGATCACCCCACAGATTTTCAATCAGATTCAGGTCTGGGCTCTGGCTGGGCCATTCCAAAACTTTAATCTTTTGGTGAAGTCATTCATTTGTTGATTTGGATGTATTCTTTGGGTTGTTGTCATGCTGAAAGATGACGTTCCTCTTCATGTTCAGCTTTCTAGGAGAAGCCTAAAGGTTTTGTGCCAATAATGACTGGTATTTGGAACTTTTTATAATTCCCTCCACCCTGACTAAGGCTCAATATGCTTATTGACTTGACTCAATATGCTTACTTTATTGGATCCCCTCCAGTGTTTTTTGTATTTTTCCACCTCCCAGAATAAAGTGCCTTTAACATCTTTATTGTGTATTTCCCAGTAATGTTTTGATAATGGATGCTTTGGATAACCAATTGCTATGTGCTTTGATTAACACTAGATCGGCAGTAAAACATCGATTAGAAATCCACGATTTCTTATTGCAACATGACTTAGACTGCCTCTTTATCACAGAGAGCTGGCTCACAGCCGACTGTAACACCATTCTTGGAGAATTGGTGCCAGAAAACTACCGTATTATAACGGAAAATAGAATAGGGCAAAGAGGAGGAGGATTGGCGGTGATTCATAAGACACGTCTTGCGATCACAAAACCAAGCCTCCAAAACCCTCTTCCATTCATGGAAACCCTTACTCTCCAACTGCAAGTAAACGGCCAGGAGACCGTCCGGATTCTACTCTGTTATAGGCCACCTGGCCCCAAGTCGCAGCTTCTCCCATCCTTGACGGATTTTGTCTCCACCTACACCCTGAATAGCAGACACCTTTTGCTGCTCGGGGACTTCAATCTCTGGGCCAACTCCCCGCAAGACCCCATTGCCGACGCCTGCATCGACCACCTAGAAGGATTAGGGCTTCAGCAACTAGTATGTGGGCCCACACATGCTTCAGGTCATACGCTCGATCTTATTTTCAGACAAGATCTGGAAATAAAAATCTTGGAAAATGAACCATTGCCATGGACAGATCACCATGCAATTAAATTCATTATTTCCGATTTCCCCCCCTTAACAAAAACATCAAATCCAGTGACAACACACTGGACTAGATGTCAGAAGAAGCTCCACTCTGAGCTTTTCAAAGCCACGTTAGGGGAAAAAATAAATACAATTCAGCCGCACCAAACAGCGGAAGAAACATTGGTGGCCATAAACACAGCACTATTGCAGTCAGCTGACTTGATAGCGCCTAAACGAAAGACCCAGATCAGGAAAAATAACTCGGGCTGGTTCAACAACCAGCTGGCGTTACTGAAGCAAGAGCGCAGAAGGGCAGAAGCAGCCTGGAAAAGAAACTCTTCAGATGAGAACCTCTCGATCTACAAGGTAATAACTAGAAAATACTACAAACAAATCTTTGAAGCCAAGAAAAATTATTTTTCTGAGGCTATCAACGGTGCCCTAAATCGCCCCCGCGAACTCTTCAAGCTGGTCACTCAGACCATGAATCCAGGATGTCTTGTGGCCCCCAACTTGGATTCACAAGAATTTTGCGTTGAGTTAGCGGATTGCTTCATTACCAAAATTGAGGTAATCCGGCAAGGCATTCAGCAAATCAATCGCTCTTCCAGCCCCCCCCGGAGTCGATTACACTGCACCGGCAGTAAGTCACCACAGTTAGGTGAGTTCACGCTGGAACCCATCTCCATTCAGACCACTAAAAATATCATCGGCACTCTGCGCAACAGCACTGCGCCAAATGATATTATCCCCACCAAACTGCTGAAGGAATGCGCCGACATCTTGGCACCTCCTGTCACGCAGCTTGTCAACCAATCCTTCAAGGAGGGCATAATGCCCTCCCAGTTGAAGGAGGGCTTCATTCAACCCATCCTGAAGAAAGCCACCCTGGATCCTAAGGATCCACTCAACTGGCGCCCCATAACAGGCCTAAATGTTCTCTCCAAGGTAATGGAGAAAGCAGTGGTGCAGCAGCTGCAACAGCATCTAGACACCCACAACTTACTCGACCCATTTCAATCAGGATTCCGTCCCGGACACGGGACGGAAACTGCATTGCTTAAGATATGGGACGACGTTCTCGAGGCCGCAGACGAAGGAGAATCTTCTCTTCTGGTTCTGCTGGACCTAAGCGCAGCCTTTGATACAGTAGATCACAAGCTGTTGCTGACTCGGCTGGCTAAAATAGCTAAAGTCGCAGAACGCGATCTATCCTGGTTCTCCTCTTTTTTGGAAAACCGATCGCAAATAGTGAAGCTAGGACCCTTCACTTCTGAACAACGCACATTATCGTGCGGGGTCCCTCAAGGATCTCCCCTGTCACCGATGTTATTCAACATCTATGTGCGTCCTCTTTTCGAAATTATCAGCAGCCAAAAACTGCTATATCACTCCTATGCAGATGACACGCAACTGTACTTCCGCATTTGCAATAAAAAGGATCACCACCTCAATCTAGAGACATGCCTCTCTTTGATAGAGGACTGGATGACAAAGAGTTATCTCAAACTCAACGGAGCAAAAACAGAACTTCTTCTGTTTCACGCCAAGCGTAGGAATCTATCGACACCAACTTGGATCCCGCCGCCCATTCTGGGCAAAATTATCACCCCTAGCGCCAAAGTCAAAAGTCTTGGGGTCATCTTTGACTCCGACATGACAATGAACGCACAAATAGGGTCAGTAGTCAGCGGATCTCACCATCTGCTGCGCCTACTACGCAGACTCACGCCTTTTATTCCCAATAAAGACATAGCGGTCGTGGTGGGAGCGATTGTAAATTCCAGACTGGACTATGCAAATGCCCTTTACCTCGGACTCCCCAAGTACCAGATCGCTCGTCTTCAAGTCGTTCAAAATACGGCCGCCAGACTTGTGACTGGGAAAAAACCATGGGAATCAATCTCACCTTCACTGAGATCCCTCCACTGGCTACCAGTTAGAGACAGAATCTCCTTTAAAGCTCTCTGTCTAACGCATAGATGTATCCATGGGAATGCTCCCCATTATCTATGCGAAAAATTACAAGTTCACAATCCCAATCGTATTCTATGATCCACCAATCAAAATCGGCTTCAGATACCAAAAGCCAGATTCAAGTCCAAAGGAGACAGGAGATTCGCTGTCCAAGGTCCCAGACTATGGAACGCCTTACCAGCCAGCATTCGGCTGGAGGAGAACTATCTAGTCTTCAGGAGAAAGATTAAGACGCATCTCTTTTGATCTCAAAGGAGACAGGAACAACAAGCGCCCAGAGGCGATTTACTTCGCATGTGCTGTGCTATATAAGTTTTCATTCATTCATTCATTCGTGTTATAAAAATGTTCCTTACTCTTTTTAGCCATCATTCTTTTTGCTTGTCCTATATACTGAATCCCACAAGGACATTTGATGCAATATATTACCCCTTCAGCGTTGCATGTTATACAACTCGAGCGTGTGTATGCTAAGAAACCTGCGCACCTTCTGTAAAAGTAGCGTTTGTAATGGAAATAGCTAATTTGTCACGCTTTAACAGACTGAAAAGTGAAAATGTCTCTTACCAAACTTTTCAGTAACATGAGATTAGCAAAAGCAGCCCCAAGGGTTGTGCCAATGGAATTAAACTTCCCCTGCCGTTGTATGTGTTGAAGTCACCTCTTTTGAGAACGAGATTTGGTCTTAACGCCCGCCGCACGACTATGTACGTCCACAGAATGGCACGTACAGGCAGATGGGCGTACGCGTATGTCCCTGCCTTCTAGCGGGTCGGGGGTCCGATCGGGACCCTCTCTGCTGCATGCGGCGGGTGGCTTACCTTCGGGAGTGATCTGGGACGAGGGGGCGGCTGCTGGTTTCTGTCCGCCCCCTTGTAATCGCTCCCAGCCAATCCCCTGAGCCTCCGCTCTGCACTTCATCTGCCTGTGTAATGTAAACACTGGCAGAGGAAGTGATGTGAGCTCTCCTCTCGGCGGTATTTTCAATCCGCCGAGAGTAGAGACGACTCACAGTAAGTTGCACCAACACTACACTGACACCACACACATAGGCACATTTAACCCTTCCGATCGCCCCCCCCCCCCCCCAGCCCCCTGTCACACTGTCACTGATTGCAGTGATCATATATTTACTGATCACTGCATTTAGTGTCAGTGTGACAGTGTGACAGGCAGTTAATGTTAGGTCCAGGGTAGCCCCGTATCCCCCCCCCTAATAAAGTTTTAGCCCCTTGATCACCACCCTAGTTAACCCTTTTACCCCCTATTGCCAGCGTCACTAAGCGGTCGTTTTTCTGATCACTGTATTAGTGTCGCTGTTGCCGCTAGGTAGCTAACTTTTTTTTATTGCGATTATTTTTTTACTAAAGACATGTGGCTGAAAAAATTTTGGCCTAAATGTTTGAATAAAATTTAGTTTATTCGATTTTTCTTATAACAAAAAGTAAAAAATATTGATTATTTTTGTTTATAGCGCAAAAAATTAAAATTGTCTTTAGTGGATAAATTTTTTTTTTTTACTATTCTGTGCCTAATTATAGGTGCTCTTTTATATACAAATTTAGGTTTAGACGGTAGTATGGTGCCCAGATGTCTATCAGCTAGCAACACTAACCAATGTTTCTTTATTATTTCTTCTTCTTTTTTTTATATGTTATTTATTATAAAGCAATAACCAGAGCTTGTGTGCGATCTATCGTGCCTTCATTCTTTTACCTTGTACCTTTTTCTGAATTTGTGGGTCTTCTCCGCTCTCCCCGATTCTTCTCCCGCTCTCCGGTGCCTTCTTTCGGAGCCAGCCCGGTCTTCCTCGTCGACTTCTGCCTTCTTCCGATGTTGCCACGATGCTCCCACCGGGTGTGCGGTGCGGGATGATTTATATAGGCCTCTTATGACATCACAGTCCCAGCATGCTACGGGTGGTATCGTCACACCCGAAGTCAGAAGAGGACCCCCAGAGAGCGGAGTAGACCCCCGGAGGCTGGCTAATAAATGATTTTAAAAACCTGTGTTGTGTGCTTATTTTATTGACACATTTCCTACCGGTGAATTGGTTGGGGTTACGATGTACCCCATACTTATTCACGTAGGGTGGGGGGCAGGGTGGGGGCTCAGATTCCAATAAGCCCCCCACCACAGACCAACGGCCAGGGTTGTCGGGAAGAGGCCCCTGTCCCCATCAACATGGGGACAATGTGCTTTGGGGTGGGGGGTGCATTCCTGACCGGCCGGGCAGCGTGCTCAGATAAGGGTCTGGTATGGATTTTGAAGGAACACCCACACCGTTTTTTTTCGGCGTAGGTGTTCTGCTTAAAATCCATATCAGACCAAAGGGTCTGGTATCGTCCTGGGGCAAACCTCAAGCAATCCGTAGGGAACCATTGATTTTGAATAGAGAAAGAAATGCCGAATGAGGCATAACACAGCGTTAAGCCTCGTTAAATCATGTTTACCGGCGTCTGACGTCTTTACAGCTCAAACGCTGGAGCTTCAGAACGCACTGGTCCTGTTTTTTTGCAGCTCAGCCATTTACAGCTCAAAAACGTCATGGTGGGCATGAGGCCATAAGCTAACATGGAGAGCTGTTTGTAAGCTGCAAAAAACGCTCAGAAAAGTGGCTGTAAAAAAGGTACTTGGGCATGAGGCCTTATTTTTATTATTAAACAAGTGTGATTAACTATACTTCTGTCTCGGTCTGATTCATGGTTTCTGACACCAAGTTAGTTCAATGTTTTTCTGATTGTTTTAAACATTTTCTATAAATAACCTGAAGACTCTTTTATCACATTTCCAAATTAACAGGATATCATCTATAGATCTAGGGCAGAGGTCTCCAAACTAAGGCCCGGGGGCCAGATGTGGCCCTTTGCTAGCCTTTATCTGGCCCTTGGGGCGCTATTCTTCCAACTTATATGAGGCACTATTGCTTCCACTGACACAAACAATGGGGCACTATTTCTTCCACTGATACCAATAATGGGGCACCATACCTCCTCCTACTGACCACCAACCATATATACCCTCACTGATGCTGGGTCCTGGACATTTTCGACCCACAATGGCCATAATCTGCCCCCCTCCCCCAAAGTCTGAAGGACATAAAACTGGCCCTTTGTTGGAAAAGTATGGATCTGATCTAGGGTATATAATTAACTCTTCTGGTTTTTGTTTAAAAATTGTCTAATTTTCCCCTCTGGCCATAAAAAAAAGTTAGCCACGTTTGGTGCAAAGCGGGCTCCCATTGCTATACCCCTAGTTTGCTTGAAGTAGCACCCAATTTGCCAAAAATAATTACATTCTAGACAGATGTAAGTTCGTTGTACACAATTTTAAATCACAGGGTGGCCATGGAAGCACTGAGATTGGCATGGAAGAAGAAGATGTAACCTTGTGTAAACGTCAAAAGAAATACTTGAGAAAATGTCTAGACTATTGTCTAGAACATAATTATTTTTAGCATAATGGGTTTCAAAGAGTGTTGACATGATTGTATCACATGCCTAAGGGTCAATTATTAAAGGAACACTAAAGGTTCATTTTTTATTAGATAAATTGATTGCTGTAAGCTAGAGCATTTAAATATCACTTACCTCGTTTTTCCTTTTGACCTCCAAACTACAGTAATCCAGGTTTGAAAATGCCATTTCCTGTCTCTCCTCTGATTGATTTCCATCAGCACCTGAGCTGTTTGGCATGGAGGAAAGCAGAATGTGCTCACCCCCTCCCTATGACTACAGCCCTGCGTGAAGATGCTCTCTTATCCCTCACAGGCTTGGAGGCTAAGCCTAATGGGAACTGTAGTTCCCATTAGGCCGTGATGCAGCAAGAATGATTGCGCACCGCAAACCAGGAAGTCAGTGAAAATAACGATTCAGGAGTGACGGAGGTGAATAAAACAAATCGATTTCAACAGGTATAAAACTAGTTATAATGCAAAACATTACTTTTTACTTTATCAGCTACTGTCAGACTTTAATTTAAGAGGAAAATATTTTTGTCTTTACAACCCCTGAGGGTTGAGGAGGAATTGTACACAAAGGAGTGATTATTCAGAACAAGCCCAAAACAAAAAAGATTTAGAGAAAGGGAAAAGAGAAATGGGTTATTGCAAGATAAAAGATTAAAGGCGCACACACACACTAGCCCTGGTACCTGATTATAATAAACAAAACAAAAAAAATTGAACAACAAAGAAATACTGGTAAATTTCGCTAGCCGACAGACATCTGGGCACCTTACTTCCTTCTAAGCCTACATTTGTTGATAAAAGAGCACCTATGGTGCAGGGACAGAATAGCTAAACATGTAGTAGATACATATGGTGTGCTATTACGCAAAATATTGTTTTTGCGGCAAAATTTGTCCCATAGGAATGAATGGCGAAACTAGAGTGTGAGATGACAAAAACTGAAAAATCAGGACATGATATCTAAACTGCCACTACTCCCTCATTTTCAAGCCGACCTACACAAATCTTATATCAAAACGTTCAGCTATCCCTGCTGCCATACACATGTAGGCACTAAGCTATAGTCCTGATCGTTTTCACAATATGACAATTTGTTTGCAACTCACGCCATCAATTGACATCCATTGAAATTACAGTCTAGACACCTAAAATTTGAAGGGCAATATTTAAACTGCAACTATGCCTTAAATTTTAATATTTCAGAGTAATACTCAAATGTATGCATCAAAATGTAGGTCTTGGTCTTGTGGTTCTCACAATATAAAGCTCTTCATTGTACGATTTATAGTTTTTAAAAAAAAAAAGTTTGAAGAATGACAAGTATTCAAGAGAGGCAAAATACTTTGGTCTGTGCTTAGAGCCTGCATATATACATTGGTTTCCTGGCAACGCTGAGGGGAATTATAGCTCCTCACACACAGCTCTGAGGGGAATTGTAGCTCCTTCCACACAGCTCTGAGGGGAATTATAGTTTCTCCCACACAACGCTGAGGGGAATTGGCTCAGTTTTTTTGGCTCTGCGTAACTTCTGCATACTTTCAGCTATTAAAACCATTCAACTTTTAAAATGTTCAGCTCTTTCAGCTAATGATGGGACTTCAATTTTTTTTCCTACTATTTATAACTTTTAAAATATTAAGCTTTTTAACACTTTTTTTAACATTGAAGTCAATGAGAGCATGCTTCAAATCCTTAAAATCTTCTTCCGCTCCCAAAAGTTTCAGCTCCTTCATAATTTCACCTACAGATGTCAAACTTTAAAAATGTTCACAAATTTTTCAGCTATCTGGCTGTATCTTTTCAGTTTGATATCTTTTACAGTTTATAAAAATTTAATTTTTTTAAATGATTAATAATAAAAAAACATTTTTGAAAAAATAAATCATTTATTTTGGAAAAAAATAAAATCACACATTTTTTTGAAAACTAAAATAAAAATAAAATAAAAGAATTTTTGGGAAAAAAACATTTTGGAAAAAAAAATGGAAAAAAATAAAATAAAATCATTTTTTAAGAAAAAATTAAATAAAACCATTAAAAAAAAACAAAAAAACAAACATTAAAACCATACTTACTTTTCCAACTATTCATACTATACTATATCACTTCTTTAACTTTTTCTTATGGATTTCCACAGTTTCCACAGTTACTCAGGCCACTCCAACCACACAGTTACTCAGCCGACTCCAGTTGTAGACTACAACACTTCACAATTTCCCCAGAAATGTTAGCTTTTCTAGTTCAATTTGCAAGCCAAAATTCTCTGCAAACCAAAATCCCCCCCTCTTCCATTAGTTCTGCCAGCTTGTACGCAAGCACTCTCCACGCAGCGCCCCCCCCACCTCACATGATACCACAGCGCCCAGAGCAGCCGTCCCTCCTGCCCACCCCTTGTCCCGACCCTTTTCAGTATTTATATGGTGGCAACAATACAGGAGGAATCAATACTGTCAATTTAAAATGAACACAGGTTCACCTTATTTACTAAGCTCAAGGAACATTTATTTTGCGGACGGCATTCTTCACACTTATGCCGCGTACACACGATCCGACATTCTGTCAACAAAACTGTGGATTTTTTTTTTCCGACGGAATGTTGGCTCAAACTTGTCTTGCATACACATGGTCACACAAATTTGGTCGGAAATTCCGATCGTCACGAACACGGTGTCGTACAACACTACGACGAGCCGAGAAAAATGAAATTCTATAAATCCAAGCATGCGTATGATTTTTGTGCATCGGAATTGCATACAGACAATCGGAATTTCCCCCCAAAAAGGCCGCCACATGACCGCTTTACTCACTGACAGCACAATCCCGCCCCCTGCTTGTGATTGGAGAAATCATAAATCCCGCCTCTTGCGTCCAGGGTGTCCCTAAATGGTAGTTTGGAAATGTGGTCACCCTAGCGCTAGATGACCTTGTCCCGACACCGATACTAAAAAATGATAATATGCTATAATAAATAAATAATTGTTGCACATGTAGAGTTTACTTCCATAGGAGCAGATGGAAATTTGCCCAGATTCTTCCCCAGTGGATTACACAATCTCAACCACACTATTCCTCAATAACCAGTCTAGGTGTGTTTTTGTTCTTTTTATTTTTGGAGAACTTGGATAGGGTTGGGAGAACTAAGTGGGATACTCCAAAATCAGAAACTATGTACAGGTCTGTAAAGATGGAAGCAGAAATCCTTGTATATCGCAAACTGTGTGCGGGAGCCGCTGTTCTTGGCACAGGGCTCTTAAGGATAGACACGGGTATGCCGTTCCTTCAGAGTGCATGCGGCGGGGACGTCACCGGCCCATTCCCAAGAAAATATCTCCTAAACAGTGCACGTGTTGGTAAGCCTTATTATAGGCGTACCTATAGGTAAACGTAATACATGGGAGTTACTCCCATTTTAAACCCAAAATGTAGCATATTGCAGCTGACCAATCATTAGATGTGGTGGCTGTAATACATTTTCATAGCTTTTTTTTCCCCTTCTGTTTTCACCTGTGATCTGGCCAGTAACACACCTCCTGTATTAGAGTGCCTCCATTCTGGATGAAAGAACACAAGGGGCACCTTTGAACAACAGCATTGTCAGTCTGGAAGTGGGTGGGAGTGTTAAAGGTGTTGTAAAGTCTTGAGGTTTTTCACCTTAATGCATTCTATGCAATCTAGGATGGAAAAGGACATGGGGGTCCTAGTACAGTGGAACTTCGGATTGCGAGTAACGCGGTTAACAAGCATTTCGCTATACAAGCACTGTATTTCTGAAAATCCTAACTCGGTTTGCGAGTGTTGTCTTGCAAAACGAGCGGGATTCAGGCCAAAGTACCGTGCAGTACCGCTTTTGGCCTGAGGTGGGGGGGGGCGCCGCCGGAGCCGAACGGCGCCTATCGCAGCCAATCATTGCCGCTCGGAAATGCACAGAAAGGCCCGAGGACAGTTCGGCTGACCTCGGCAAACCTCGGAAAGGCTTGTGAACTGAGTCTTTTCCAAGGTTTGCCGAGGTCAGCCGAACTGTCCTTGGGCCTTTTCCGAGGCTCCCCAGTGCCGCCTGCCTCTGGCCGCATGTGGTATTGCATGCCATCGAAGACAAATGTGGAACAAATTATTTTAGTTTCCATTGATTTGAATGGGGAAACTCGCTTTGATGTGCGAGTACTTTGTATTACGAGCATTCTACTGATGGATGTACGGATTATGCTCATAATCCGAGGTTTCACTGTAGATGATAGGCTCAGCAGGGGCATGCAATGCCAAGCTGCTGCTAACAAAGCAAACAGAATATTGGCATGTATTAAAAAGGGGATTAACTCCAGAGATAAAAGGGTCATTCTCCTGCGCTACAAGACTCTGGTCCGGCCGCACCTGGAGTATGCTGTCCAGTTCTGGGCACCAGTCCTAAGGAAAGATGTACTGGAAATAGAGCGAGTACAAAGAAGGGCAACAAAGCCAATAAAGGTTCTGGAGGATATTAGTTATGAGGAAAGGTTGCGAGCACTGAACTTATTCTCCCTGGAGAAGAGAGATGGGATATGATTTCAATTTACAAATACCGTACTGGTGACCCCACAACAGGGAGAAAACATTTTAACGGAAGGGAGCTTAACAAGACACGTGGCCACTCACTAAAATGATAAGAAAAGAGGTTTAACCTTAAACTACGTAGAGGGTTCTTTACTGTAAGAGTGGTAAGGATGTGGAATTCCCTTCAACAGGCGGTGGTGTCAGCGGGGAGCATGAATATGGTTTCAAACAGCTATTAGATAAGCACCTGAATGACCACAAAATACAGGAATATACAATGTAATACCGACATATATTCAGACTTCATGGACTCTTTTTCAACCTCACCTACTATGTAACTATATAACTATGGAAGGTAAAAAAAAACTCCGGTGTCGCAGATGCCCCCCCCCAGAGCCCCCCCCTTTCCTTACCCAAACCCGATCATTCCAGCGTCAGGAACAAGCACAGCAGCTCCATCCGCTCTCTTGGGTCATAGTTGGCTAGATTAATAGCAGCAGGAGCCATTGGCTCCCGCTGCTGTCAATCAAATCCAGTCATATGGGAGCCAGAGTGGGGGGGGTGGGTCCGAGTCCTGTTGTCTGTGTCAATGGATGCAGCAGGACATGTGAGCGTGCCCCCCATGGAATGCAGATCTTCGTGGGGGCGCTCAATGAAGAGGAGGAGCCAGAAGCGCTGCCGATGGTCCCCAAAAAAGGACGATGGGGGGCCGCTCTGTGCAAAACCCTTGCACAGAGTATAACATGTTTGGTATTTAGGTAAGCATTAGGCCCCTTTTACACCTGCGGATCCATTTTTAAACATCCGCTTGCTCAGCGGGGATCGCTTCATCGATCCCTGAGGAGCCAGCAGATGACAGGTCTGTCTTCGCACACTGTGCAGGGACCGACCAGTCAGATCTCTGCTCTCCTTTATGGGGGATCGGATGAAAACGAACCGTCTGTTTGTTTTCATCTGATCTGCCAGACGGATGCAAAATAGGGTTTGCATTCATCACATTTTAGCGAATCGGGCTGATTGGGTGTCAGCAGACATTTCACTGCTGACATCTGACGCTCCATAGAGATACACGGAGTGCCCATTCAGATCCGCCTGAAATAACTGACAGGTGGATCTGAACGGTCCGCATGTGTTAAAGGGGCCTAACATGTTTGTTATTTACGTAAGTATAGCATGTTTGTTTAAAAAAAAAAACTTGCATTTTGGATGCTGGTCTGTTGAATTCTACTACATGCAAAACGCTGCTTTTTGCAGGAAAAAAAGTCCCCAACCCTTTCCAAAAACGCAGAGGCACAAAAAAAGCATTGATGTGAATGTGTTCCTTAGGAAACCATGTTAAAAAAATTCCCTACTTTTCTGCAAAATGCATCAAACCGAAAATTGTGGTAGAAACGCGGTACTTGCGTATTGGATGCGGATCAATCGAATTCTATTACATGCAAAACGCTGCATTTTGCAGCAAAAACGCAGAGGCACAAAAAAGCATTGATGTAAAAATGTTCCATAGGAAACCATGTTAAAAAATTTCCCTGCATTTCTGCAAAATACATAAAAAAAAAAAGCATTAGTGTGAATGGAGCCTTAGGCTCCATTCGCACCTATGCATGTTGCTTTTGAGCGTTTTTGTGGTGCTTGCTGCGTTTTTGACACATGTTTTTACCGCAATAAACAGGATAAAAAGAAAAAAAAGAAACGCAAAATCGCGGGGCAAAATCGTGTCAAAATCGCGGTACTTGCGTTTTGGATGCAGGTTCATTGAATTGTATTACATGCAAAACGCTGTTTTTTGCAGGAAAAAAAGTCCCCGACCCTTTCCAAAAACGCAGAGGCACAAAAAAGCATTGATGTGAACATGTTCCATAGGAAATTGCAAAATGCATCAAAAAACGCATTAGTGTGAATGGAGCCTAAGGCTCCATTCACACTAATGCTTTTTTTGATGCATTTTGCATGTTGCAGAAATGCAGGGAAATTTTTTAACATGGTTTCCTATGGAACATGTTCACATCAATGCTTTTTTGTGCCTTTGCGTTTTTGGAAAGGGTCGGGGACTTTTTTTCTTGCAAAAAGCAGCGTATTATATAATATATATAATAGAATCCAATGGACCTGCATCTAAAACGCAAGTACTGCGTTTTTACCGCGATTTGCGTTTTGCGTTTTTTTACCTGTTTATAGCTGGTTGTTAAAGGAAAATGTAAAAAAAAATTAAAATTGATGGCTAAAAAAAAAAAAAAAAAAAAAACAACGCAAATACTGCGATTTGCGTTTTTTTTTTAGGCATCAGTATTTATTTTTTTACATTTCCTTTAACTACCAGCTATAAACAGCAAACAAAAAAAACGCAAAACGCAAATCTCGGCAAAATCGCGGTAAAATCGCGGTAAAAATGCAGTACTTTCGTTTTTGATGCAGGTCCATTGGATTCTATGACATGCAAAACGCTGCTTTTTGCAGCAAAACAAAGTCCCTACCCTTTCCAAAAATGCAGAGGCACAAAAAAGCATTGATGTGAATGTGTTCCATAGGAAACCATGTTAAAACAATTCCCTGCATTTCTGAAAAATGCATCAAAAAAAGCATTAGTGTGAACAGAGCCAAACATACAAATTTTCAGGACAAGCTTTCGGCGTGTGTCCCCTTCTTCAAGGTACAAGTAGTACTGATTCACAATTTTTTATTGCAGAATGTTAAAAAAACAAAAAAAACAAACACACACAACAACACAACACAACAACAACCTCTGAGGGAAAGGGAAAAATAAATAAATAATAATAGTTAAAAAAAAAAAAAGATTATACTGTATATATATATATATATATATATATATATATATATATAGATATATATCTATATATAGATATATATATATATATATATATAAATAAAAATAGTATCACGGACAGTCCCCAATTTTCTCTATTACTCCGGTGACAAATTCTTACAGTCTCACCTCCCGTCTGCCATTGAAAACACATCAGTTGCTTTGCTTCTGTATTACCATTTCTAAGGATCCTTAAAAAAAAAAAAGTTGTATCCCAGCTTCCCTTTCACAAACAGGCCGGTGAAATTCCCTCTGGCCAAAGAATGTCGAAAATCTGGAAAACACTAAAACGCTCCAAGCACAGTCCATCCAATGAAAGTAACGCACGCCCTTACAAATACTACGACTTGTCCCTCAGACCTGTTCCAAGGATCTCTATGATCCTTCCCACCCACGTACAAAAAATGTTAACTGTGACTTTTTCCTTTTTTCTTTATTTACCACGTCTCTAAATTATTTTCTCTACTAACAAGAAATAGTATCTGTAGAGGAATCTACTGTAAAACATCAAGCAAGGTTAACTTTTAGCACATGTAAGGGAAGTAATATGATTGCGACTCACCATGCTTGTCATTTGGGCAGCTGACTTCATCCACAAGGCATCTGCATGATTCTAAAAACTGCTCAAAGCTGTGGGGTGTGGTGTCTCATGTTGAAGGTGTTCACTCACATAAATTATGTGTTAAAGAGATCCTGTAAGGGACAAAATATGAGACCAGTCATTATGGACTTGGTTTTTAACCACTTGCTTACTAGGCATATATACCCCCTTCCTGCCCAGGCTAAATTTCAGCTTTTGGTACTACGTCGCTTTAACTGACAATTGCGCGGTCGTGCGACATGGCTCCCAAATAAAATTGGGGTCCTTTTTGATTTGATCACCTCTGTGGTTTTTATTTTTTGCGCTATAAACAAAAAAAGAGCGACAATTTTGTAAAAAACACAATATTTTTTTACTTTTTGCTATAATAAATATCCCAATTAAAAAAAAAAAAAAAATTTTCTCAGTTTAGGCCGATACGTATTCTCCTACACATTTTTGGTAAAAAAAAAAATTGCAATAAGCGTATAGTGATTGGTTTGTGCAAAAGTTATAGTGCCTACAAAATAAGGGACAAAATGTATGTTTTTTTTTTTTTTTTACTAGTAATGACGGCGATCTGCGATTTTTATTGTGACTGGGACATTATGGCGGACACATCAAACACTTTTGACACATTTTTGGGACCACTCACATTTATACAGCGAACAGTGCTATAAATATGCACTAATTACTGTATAAATGTGACTGGCAGGGAAGGGGTTAACACTAGGGGGCGAGGAAGGGGTAAATGTGTTCCCTACTAGTGATTCTAACTGTGGGGGGAGGGGACTGACTGGGGGAGGTGACCGATCGGTGTCCCTATGTACAAGGGACACAGCATCGGTCTCATCTGCCTGATAGGACGTGGATTTGTGTGTTTACACACACAGATCCACGTCCTTGGCTGTGTAGCGTGCGATCGCTGGTGCCTGGTGGACATCGCGGCTGCCAGGCACACGCATCAGCACCGCAGTGATACGCTGGGCACGCCCACGCTCCGCCGGCAACCCTCGTGTGCCCCCCAGATGTCCTCCTGGCATTGTAGAGCCACCTTGTGGCCGTCATTTTACAATGCCGGGGCTCCAAGAGGTTAAAAGTACCCTCTCCCTGATCTCATCTTTACTACCTAAAAAGTCACCAACTTGGAACAAGCATGTTTAGACTTTAGCTCACAACTTAAGCCCTGGTTCACATTGGTGAGATTTGGCATACGATTTGACATGTCAAATCGCATGCCAAATCGGCGGCAATTGGCAGCAATGGCACCGCCCTAATCGGCGCTGCATCGATTTACAAAAGTGGTTTCTGTACTACTTTTGGTGATTTTGGGGTGCGATTTCCAATGCGTGTCTGCACAGGTGTCTCTGGGCTTAGAGAGATAGAAAAGGAGGATATCTTTTTTTTCCCCCCAAATCCTTTATGTATTTAAAGGGCAAAGATACACGAAATACAACATCCATTGGCAACATAAGAAAAAGATACAGCGGTGTAGGATGAGTTGAGCTACATAATATGACATAGATAGGGTGTCAAAGAAAACAAAAAACAAACACCAAATAATCTTACCTAAAACCAATAATCTTACCTATCCTTAACATCTTCAAGTTGAAGAAACTTATTGATTGCAGTCAACCCCTTCCCCAGCTGGGAGAAAAAGTATCTTCCTCTGAAAATCCTCCTAGAACATTGGACGGTTCCATTAATCCCGCCCCCGTTTTTAAATTTTGTGAAATAACACAACATGGGGGCAGTGTGAGATTGTGAAGCCAGATTAATGTTGTTCTATCACTGCTGTTGTAAATAGGTGTTTGACACCATCTAGTGGTTGAAATGTGGAATGGACTTGATTATTGCTGTCAATTTAAGATTAATGGGAGGTGTTATCTTAACAAGTTACCCTTGAACTCTCAGCCATTTTCTAGGCCTCTCTGATGCTGGGTGCATGATCTGACTGTAGAGATCCGTGGAGGTGTGCACAGAGCAAGGCCTACCTCGTGCAGAGCAGAACAACCATCGCTGTTCGACTTACCACAGTGTGCTGGAAGAAGGAGTGTGACGGAGCTGAGTGACGGTTCGGTTTGTTTTGCGGAACGTAGCAGTGCGGCTGTACTACTTGGAAGCAGGACCGAGATCGCCGGAGCAGAGATCCACAAGTTCCCAGGCCTGGTGTGGTGAGAGGGCTTTTTGCCCGGAACTTTGTACTGATTGTTACTTACTAGACTGCCTCTAGAGAGTTACTGGGACCTGTAGTCCCACGAAACAGTTCAGCTGATAGAACTACATGTGCTTAGGCCTCAAGCCTGAAGCGGTTGCGTAGTGACTGCCAGTGGAAGGTGTGCTGATAGGAAAGAGTGCACAGACACCAGTCATAAAAGGAAACAACAGTTTATGGTGCCTCACTCTATTTGTTTAACCAGAAGAACCCCTGGATTATAATCTTTACTTAATCAATTGCTAGCAGAAGAAAGAAGATCAAAGATAGACTATTCTTGTTGCAAGGCCTTGCAGTACTACTATCATTTACTAATACTGAGAAAGGGGGTACATATTGTATAGAGGTGATAAGGTTGTGAGCTGCTGTGCTGTACCGCAGAGGACCCCTAAACTAAGTATTTCTCAATCGTTTCTTATAGGGTAATAACAGGTACGGGTGGACAGTCCTTTGTGTCCGCCAATAGGCAAATTCCTTGGTATCCAACCCGGGAGCATCTTGCTGTACAGCACAGGGGTTCCCAGCTACGGCTGGGTGTATGTACCTTATATTTTGTGTTCATTGTGGGGTCGTTGGTTTAACATTTTCTACAGTAAAAGAATAGACCTGTTACACAAAAGCTGGTGTCAAAGTTGTTTTCCTCGTTCGTGACTTCGCTGTATCCTGGAGAGCCCACCTCAGTACACGGCTTACAACTTGGCGTAGTCGGCAGGATACAGCGACCGTTATGGAGGGGAACGCAGCACAAGGCCAGCTTGCCCCTAATGCCATGCCCGCCCCAGTAGGATACATCCCCGTAGGGGCGCTGCTGCGTCATCAGCCAAAGTATGACGGCCAAAACATGACGTTGCAGGACTGGACTGAAAGGGTGCGGAGTGCAGTTAGAATGTGTAACCTGACCCCTGAACTGCAGGCAGAGGTTGCGTTGGGAGCTCTCGAGGGTGACATCAGACGGGCAGTGATGGTAAGACCCGAAACCGAGAGGGACACCCTAGAGAAAATACTCTCCCTGCTGGAGAGAGCACTAGGAGGCCGTGCTAAAGTAGTGCAGCTGCGAAGCCACTTCTTCAACCGACCACAAAAAGAGGGTGAGACCCTGATGCAGTACTCTAATGCCCTACAGGAGACACTCAATGAAATACAGCGGCGGGACCCTGAGGCCATGGGAGCCTTCCGGGAGGTAGATCAGCTATTAAGAGATCAGTTCATAGTAGGGCTCTCTAACAAGTCCTTACAGGACAAGCTACAAGAGATGACCCGGACGGCGGCCGACGTGATATTTTACAGCGTCTACCTAGCCGCCGTGGAGAGAGAAGAAGAGCACATGCCTGTGATGGCAAGAGTAGTGAGTAGCACCCATGCTATGGAATGTCAGTCTGCATCTAAAGACTCTGATTCCTTAAAGGATACGGTCCAGGCCCTGCGGGCAGAATTGAAAGAACTCCGGCTGGAAGTGTCCCAGATAAAGTCAGGATCGCCCCGGCCCCCGGAAATGAACCCAGTACACCACACCACTCCATCCAAGATAAATCAGGTGCGGGGGCACATCAAAAGAGGACCCCTCTGTTGGGTTTGTCGACAGTACGGCCATATAGCCAGAGAGTGCCCAGAACAAATGAAGTCCGAGCCGGCGTTAAACTTCCGACTGCCGCAGTAGCTGGGCGTACTGCGGCAGTACATCAGAAGTTAGGCCCTATGCGTGAGGGACATGACTTGTATGCCAGCAGCCCCGTTATGGAAGCCGAATTGGAAGGCCAGAAGGTACGCTGCTTAGTTGATACAGGGTCAGAGTGTACCCTTATGCCCCTGGAGTTCTTTGAAAGGTACTTCCGGCATATGATGGAGCCCGAAGACGGGAGCGTCATCAGGCTGACTGCTGCTGATAACCGAGAGATGGACGTCCGAGGGATAGTATGGATGCGGGTCCGATTGTTTGGGCAAGACATTGGCAAGAAGGGGGTCGTGCTGGTGGACCATCCGTCTCGAAAAGGAATGGACGTGACCCTAGGTATTAATGTATTGAGGGATCTAGACCATCAACTCTATTCCAAAGAAGGGCCGAAGTATTGGCAACGGGCCACCACACACCGGCCGACCCAGAAAGTTTTACAACAGATGGTGAGGAGCTGTAGTCTGCAGAAGAGTAACATGTCCGGTCGGCCCATTGGAGATGTGAAGGTGCCGCGGAGGACCCCGGTGAAGATTCCACCTCGACAAGAGCGAATCTTGATGCTGCCGGTGGGGGCTGGACGACGATTGAACGGACTGGAGGTCCTGATTGAGCCCTCTTATCAAGAGGAAACACAGACTCGCCCACTGGTAGCCCGGGCCCTCGCCATTGTGAAAGATGGGTGTGTGCCTGTACACTGCCTCAATGTTGAAGACGGTGAGCTGACCATTCCCGGAAACACTCTGCTGGCCAAAGTCTTTGTGTCCGAAGGAGATGTCTCTCGACGACGGAGTTTCATGCTACAGCCTGATAGGAGATCAGCCTGGACCTATGCTATAGAGGCTCAACAAAGGGAGGCCCCGACGAAGGAGTGGAATGGTCGAGTGATCATGGACCGAATGGGGGTGGATTGTAAGACTCTGACTCCCGGACGACAAAAGTTGTTAGAAGACACCCTCTGGGAATTTCAAGAGGCATTTTCGCGACACGATGAGGACTTCGGGTGCGCTTCCGCCATTGAACACGAAATCCCCACTGGCGATGCGGCACCAATCAGGGAACGTTACCGGCAAATCCCACCTAAAATGTACCAGGAGGTGAAGGATATGGTAGCCAGCATGTTGGAAAACAGGGTGATCCAAGAGAGTCAAAGTCCCTGGGCAGCTCCAGTAGTCTTGGTGCGGAAGAAAGATGGGAGTCTCCGGTTCTGCGTCGATTATCGGAAGCTGAATGCTCAGACCGTCCGAGATGCTTACCCACTTCCACGTATTGAGGAGTCGTTGTCAGCCCTGAGCCATGCAAAATTCTTCTCTACTCTTGACCTGGCCAGTGGATATTGGCAAGTACCGATGGCTGAGAAGGACAAAGCGAAGACTGCTTTCATTCTACCTATGGGACTCTACGAATTTAATCGGATGCCATTTGGCCTGTCCAATGCCCCAGGAACATTCCAGCGGCTGATGGAGCACTGCCTGGGGGATCTCAACTTCGAATCGGTATTGATATACCTGGACGACATAGTAGTGTTTGGGGCCTCTTTTGAAGACCACCTCCAGAAGCTGCGACAGGTCCTAGGACGGCTACGAGACCATGGGCTCAAGATCAAGCCCAAGAAGTGCCAACTGTTTCGGCAGCTAATCGACTATTTGGGACATGTAGTCACCCAGGAGGGGGTAAAGCCGGCCCCCAGTAAGGTCGAGGCCGTCCAGAAGTGGCCCCAACCGCGGACACTGTGAGAGGTGCGGGCATTCGTGGGATTGGCCGGTTATTACCGAAGGTTCATACCCAAATTTGCACATCTGGTGGGCCTGTTAAACAAATTATTAAGGGGCACAAAGGGGGGCCCGAAGAATCGTCCCATTGAGTGGGGATCCAGACAACAAGAGGCCTTTGAAGCAGTGAAGGAGGCGCTAATCAGAGCCCCAATTCTAGCTTATGCACAGTTCGACACCCCATTCCTGTTGTACACTGACGGAAGCCTACATGGTCTGGGGGCCGTGTTATCCCAAGTCCAGGATGGACGTGAGAGGGTCATTGCCTATGGCAGCCGGTCTCTGAGGGAATCAGAGCGCAACCCCGACAACTACAGCTCCTTTAAATTGGAATTACTGGCGCTGGTGTGGGCCATGACCGAAAGATTCGCAGAATACCTGACAGGTGCAGAGGTGACCGTCATGACGGACAACAACCCGTTAGCACATCTGGAGAATGCCAAACTCGGTGCGCTTGAACAGAGGTGGATGGCTCGCCTTTCTAAGTACCAATACCGCATCAAGTTTCGGTCCGGTCGGGAGAACAGCAACGCTGATGCACTCTCCCGAGTCCCCGTAGGGTTGTCGGATCGGAGTACCGACGAGGAGCTTGAAGACACTGAAACGCCTGACCTTGGTCGATTACCTCTGTTCCAGGACGTGGCACATTCAAGTGGGGTGGCGTCCGGAATGTCCCTGGTGTTGGGAAAGACATTGGCCGATTGGGAGAGAATCCAGAATGGCTGCCCGGACTTGTGGAAAGTGAAGGGATGGGTTCAGGCTAAGATCTGGCCACGGCCGGAAGAGCGGGCCAGACTGACCCCAGAGGGCCAAAAGTTGTTGAGACAGTGGGATAAGTTGACCATTACTCAGGGACTCCTGTGCCGAACCATATACTTACAGACAGAGCTGCAACACCGACAACAGATTGTCATCCCCATGTCATTGGGACCGGAAGCCGCCAGGGAAGCCCACGAAAGAGGAGCCCATTTCGGGAGCGACAAAACGTTCAAATGGCTCCAACGGCTGGTTTATTGTCCAGATCTGGCTGACATGGTGGTCAAGGCATGTCTTAAGTGTCGACCCTGCGGGTTAAGTAAGAGTACGGAACAGCGGGCCCCTGTCCAGACCATCCGGACCTCAGCTCCCCTGGAGCTTCTGATGATTGATTATGTGCAGATTGGATATTCTACCTTGGGACACTCATACTGTCTAGTCATGACAGATCACTTTACCAAGTATGCGGTGGCTGTACCCACCAGAGACCAGACAGCAGAGTCAGCCGCTGAAGCGGTCTGCAAACACTTTATTCAGGTGTTCGGTTGCCCACAGAGAATACATTCAGACCAGGGAGCGTGTTTCCAGGGTACTCTAATGTATGAACTGTATCAGCTGTATGGGATCGAACGCTCCCGCACCACCCCGTATCATCCTCAAGGAAACGGGGCGTGCGAACGCTTTAACCGCACATTGCTCCAGATGCTGCGGACTCTGGAAGATAGCCAAAAGGCCCAGTGGCCCAAATATCTACCCGAACTAATGTGGGCCTATAACAACAGGGTACACAGTACCACTGGATACTCTCCCCATATGCTTATGTTTGGGAGAGCTGGACGGGAGATTGAAGACCTCCACATGCCCAATCCGGTGGAGCCCCCACCAAGAGGTACCACCGCTTGGGTGCAAGAACACCGCCGCCGGCTGAGAACTATCCACAAGGTTGTAGGGGAGCGCCTGGGGCAAGTGGTACACCCCAACCCGAGACCAGTACAGAGGGATGGGTATGCCCCGGGTGATCGAGTGATGGTCAAAGCCAAACGGCCATCTGGGAAGTTGGATGGGCGGTGAGAGGCAGTCCCATACATTGTAAAAGGGAGGGTAGACCCTGCCATTCCAGTCTATGAGGTAGAGCCAGTGGGGACTGGAGGGCCCTCCCAAAACTTGCACCGTAATATGCTAAGACGTTGTAATTTTGACGGACCAGTGTGTGTGGAGGAGATTCCTTCTCACGCTCAGAGTACAGAGGAGGAGGAGGAGGAGGACGAGAAATGGTGGGTTTTTCCTGCCCAGGTACCCAACGAGGCCTCGACTGAGGCAGGTTTGCCACCCAGAGAGAGCACTGAACCAGTAGTAGCTCCTCCCCTGACGGATATGCCTAATGTCCCCAGTACTTCTGAGTCCCTTTCTTTAAAAAGGTCAACCAGGCCCAATGCTGGTGTGCCCCCACAGCGCTATGCCCAGGATGAGTTTATATGGGGAAAGTTGCCGAGGACGACAACCTCTAGTGGGGTGGCATGTGAGATTGTGAAGCCAGATTAATGTTGTTCTATCACTGCTGTTGTAAATAGGTGTTTGACACCATCTAGTAGTTGAAATGTGGAATGGACTTGATTATTGCTGTCAATTTAAGATTAATGGGAGGTGTTATCTTAACAAGTTACCCTTGAACTCTCAGCCATTTTCTAGGCCTCTCTGATGCTGGGTGCATGATCTGACTGTAGAGATCCGTGGAGGTGTGCACAGAGCAAGGCCTACCTCGTGCAGAGCAGAACAACCATCGGTGTTCGACTTACCACAGTGTGCTGGAAGAAGGAGTGTGACGGAGCTGAGTGACGGTTCAGTTTGTTTTGCGGAACGTAGCAGTGCGGCTGTACTACTTGGAAGCAGGACCGAGATCGCCGGAGCAGAGATCCACAAGTTCCCAGGCCTGGTGTGGTGAGAGGGCTTTTTGCCCGGAACTTTGTACTGATTGTTACTTACTAGACTGCCTCTAGAGAGTTACTGGGACCTGTAGTCCCCCGAAACTGTTCAGCTGATAGAGCTACATGTGCTTAGGCCTCAAGCCTGAAGCGGTTGCGTAGTGACTGCCAGTGGAAGGTGTGCTGATAGGAAAGAGTGCACAGACACCAGTCATAAAAGGAAACAACAGTTTATGGTGCCTCACTCTATTTGTTTAACCAGAAGAACCCCTGGATTATAATCTTTACTTAATCAATTGCTAGCAGAAGAAAGAAGATCAAAGATAGACTATTCTTGTTGCAAGGCCTTGCAGTACTACTATCATTTACTAATACTGAGAAAGGGGGTACATATTGTATAGAGGTGATAAGGTTGTGAGCTGCTGTGCTGTACCGCAGAGGACCCCTAAACTAAGTATTTCTCAATCGTTTCTTATAGGGTAATAACAGGTACGGGTGGACAGTCCTTTGTGTCCGCCAATAGGCAAATTCCTTGGTATCCAACCCGGGAGCATCTTGCTGTACAGCACAGGGGTTCCCAGCTACGGCTGGGTGTATGTACCTTATATTTTGTGTTCATTGTGGGGTCGTTGGTTTAACATTTTCTACAGTAAAAGAATAGACCTGTTACACAAAAGCTGGTGTCAAAGTTGTTTTCCTCGTTCGTGACTTCGCTGTATCCTGGAGAGCCCACCTCAGTACACGGCTTACAGCAGCACCTGATTTAATATCTTTTAGAACAAAGCATTTAAGCAAAGAATGCACCCCTGCCATCATAGGTGTGCGCAGCCTACTGAATTAGGGTGTGCACCCTAAATCTCACACACACGTGTTTGGGTGGGTCTACATATATATGACCCCGACACATTGATCTCCCTGCCAGCACAATTCAAGAGAAGTGCATAAACGCTTCTCTTATGGCAGAGCCAGTAAGGAGGAGATCTTTCCAATCTTCCTGCTGACACACAGAGCGATGGTGCTAATGGGCATGGGGTAATTAGGGTGTGCCCTAAAAAAATTGAATATTGTGTGACGCCTTTACTAGTTGAAGCTGATCTCCCGGAGAAAGTCAAAATCCTCCCTTGACTGCTGAGGCGCAATTGGGCCTAGGTACGAATTAACTGTAACATAATAGGCATATGCGTGTGCCAGGTGTGCCTGGGCACACCCTAATCCCCCTGTGCTGGGCAGATTCCCCCTGCTGCTTGGCTACAGAGAAAGGGACTGGGTAATTTCTGTCCCATGTCCCTTTCTTTATCTCAAAAGTAAGACATCAGGGGCCCGTTTAGACCCCTAACATTTCACCAAAGCTCCCAATGGAGAAAATTGTAAAAAAAAAAAAAAAAAAAAAAACACAATAAAAATGATTGTATAAAAAATTATGCAATTGTAAAAATGTAATAATAATAAAAAAAAATTAAACTACTCACACCAACCTCTGCCCTACTGACCTTGTCCACTGCTCTACCAATGCTGTCCTACCGCCCGGCGCCCTATATATTTATACACACACACGCATGTGTGTTTGAGCTTTGGGGGGCACAGCCTAATGCAATAGGCTGCACACACCTATGATAATGGGATAAACGCCCCCCCCACCCTTGCCCCTTCGCCCATTTAACGTTTATGTAAACCCTTACAACACACTTTATGCTACAGGTAAGCCTAGATTAAAGGGGTTGTAAATAGCTTCCTTTACCTTAGTGCAGTCCTCCTTCACTTACCTCATCCTTCCATTTTGCTTTTAAATGTGCTTATTTCTTCTGAGAAATCCTCACTTCCTGTTCTTCTGTCTGTAACTCCACACAGTAATGCAAGGCTTTCTCCCTGGTGTGGAGTGTCGTGCTTGCCCCCTCCCTTGGACTACAGGAGAGTCAGGACACTCTCTATATTGCAGATAGAGAAAGGAGCTGCGTTAGTGGGCGTCCTGACTCTCCTGTAGTCTAAGGGAGGGGGCGAGCACGACACTCCACACCAGGAAGAAAGCCTCGCATTACTGTGGAGTTATAGACAGAAGAACAGGAAGTGAGGATTTCTCAGAAGAAATAAGGACATTTAAAAGTGTAACATTACACCCAGTGGAGCTGCTGGATTTTTGGGCGGCATGTTACCTCGTGGCTCCTCCAAAATTCCTAGGGGTGAGTGATGCGTATTGCATGTAGTAGAAGTAAAGGAATGTCTGGACAGGTGCTCTTTGCTGTGCTCTTTATTACCCAACAGTAAACTTGTGGTGAGGAAAGTAAAGCTAAAGAAGAATGGAGAATAGTAGAATCAGACGTGATAATAGGAAATAGTCCTGCTCCCAAGCGTAACACTTCTTTTCACCACTCCCACCAGAATGGGTTTAGTGTACCCGGTAGTGGCCGCCCGCCCATAGGGGCGCCCGGGCGCCGCCCCCCTCCCCTCCTGTAGGAAAAAAAAAAAATCTTTTTTTTTTTTTGGCCCCTTTAAGAAATACACTAAAAAAAAAAAAAAAAAATTTATTTAATGCACTCTGATTGAGCGCCGGCCACCACTGCCCTATGAAGCGCCGTGTCACTGCAATCTAGACATGGCGCTTCATTTGCGGGCTTCTAGATTTCCTATGGGCGCATTGGAAAGCGCTGATATGCTTCCCGTTCCTCTCTATGGGTGCCAGGAGCATTACTACTTTGACTTCCGGCGGCATTTCGCAAACCGGAAGTGACGTCAGGCTGCAGGCTTTCTGAAGTTTACACTGCCCGAGCGGAGCTGGCGCTGGTAAGGTAAGCCAGCCAAGTGAAGCCACATGATTATTTTTTGTATTTTCTTTGATTGATCGCCCCATTAGGTCATCAGCCTGATCCCCACCCATCCACCTCAGAGCCTGTCATTGTATTTAGACTGCTGGGACTTGTAGTTCTCCATCTTCTCCTGGGGCTCATGGAGAAGATGGAGATTGGAGAACTACAAGTCCCAGCAGGTTATACATACAATAAGGCTCTGAGGTGGATGGGTGTGGATTGCATGCACCTATCAATCCGGAGGGGGGGGGGCAGGATCAGATAACACTATCTGATCCTGCCCCCCCGGATTGATAGGTGCATGCAATCCACACCCATCCACCTCGGAGCCTGTTATTGTAGTTAGACTGCTGGGACTTGTAGTTCTCCAATCTCCATCTTCTCCATGAGCCCCAGGAGAAGATGGAGAACTACAAGTCCCAGCATGTTATACATACAATAAGGCTCTGAGGTGGATGGGTGTGGATTGCATGCACCTATCAATCCAGAGGGGGGGGGCCGATCAGATAACTCTATCTGATCCTGCCACCCCCCCCCCCGGATTGCAATCTACACCCATCCACCTCAGAGCCTGTTATTGTATGTATAACCTGCTGGGACTTGTAGTTCTCCAATCTCAATCTTCTCCATGAGCCCCAGGAGAAGATGGAGAACTACAAGTCCCAGCAGGTTATACATACAATAAGGCTCTGAGGTGGATGGGTGTGGATTGCATGCACCTATCAATCCCCAGGGGTGGGGGGGCAGGATCAGATAACACCACACATGGGCAGTGGATCGCCCACTTAAAGAATTATCAATCTGAAGGGAAAAGGGTATTTATGTGGTGTTATCTGATCCTACCCCCACCCGCTCATAGGAGTTTGTGCTTGGGCTCTGTATGTGTTAAATTTTAAATTACATAATGACAACATTGATTTTTGTGGTGTTTGGAGGTTTTAAATGGACTGGTTTTGCCTTTTTTCAATCTGTTTTACGTACAATTAATCCTATGTATTTTGATGGCATACTGTCTGGGGTCACTGTATACCAATCTTTTGGGAATCTGCCCACTTGTTTGGGAAATTGTCTTTCTGGTATGTTGATCCACACATGGCCTTGTAAAATGACAGATTCAATATAAGTCCTCCGGAGATTCCCCTTCATTAGGGTGAGTCACCTAATCTGATCATGTAATAGATATATGCTTATTTGCCTTGAACTGCATACATGTGTGCTTGGTTGCATTGGACACCCATCCACCTAGGAGCCTTATATTATAACATGTTGGGACTTGTAGTTCTCCATCTTCTCCTGGGGCTCAGGTGCATGCAATCCACCATCTATGGGACTACAATTACCAGCAGTGAGAAAAACTGGACAAAGATGGTGTAAAGTGGCACCCGGAAGCGCGGTCATGCTTACCGAGATCGGAGGTGCAGGGTGTCAGACTGACACCCCGCATCACCGATCGCCGCGACGGGCGCGTGCGGCATGAAATCGTGCAGGCCGTTTGAGAACGGCCTGTCACGATTTCATAACCACTTCCCGGCCGTAAATCGGCTATTGGCCGGGCGGGAAGTGGTTAACTACTTAAAGCATTTGTTACCAATAGGGTAAATGAAAGAAACTTTAGATAGATAAGGTCCCAGCCTTCGTAAACATTAATTGAATTAGCTGCCCTAGCCAGGGCTGTCTTAATGAGAGGGCACACATGGGCACTGCCCAGGGGCCCCAGATGCATTGGGGGCCCTGCACTTTTTTCAAAGCAGCTGGTCCTTGAGCCCACGCTGCCCCGAAAATAGGGGCCCCTATGATGGCACTGAGAGTGATAGATACACAGGGGAGGCAGTCTGCCTACTACCTACTTGATGTCTGTTTACCTGCACTATCATCATTGTAGGGGCCCCAGAGCATTACTTTGCCCAGGGGCCCATGATTCTATTAAGACGGCCCTAGCCCTAGCCACTTAAAGCAATATTGAATCCATCAACATGTTGTGCCACTCTTCATGCCTGTAGCTAACTACATGCTTGTTTAATAAATACATCTATTTTTCAATCTGAATTCAGCAGTCAAAATGTTACTGTAAACCATGAGTTTGAGGGTTTCCTCTACATTACCCCAAAGCGTAATATTCCTGATATGTGCCTGCTGTACAGAGGCGACTCTAGACTTTGTGAGGCCTTAGGCAAAACTTGACATGGGGCACCACTCACTCCCATGATGGGAAAAAATAATTCAAGGACAACAGCCTCTTCCCCACAACCCTGGCCAGTGATTTTGGGGGTCTGCAGGCAGGGGGCTTATCAGAATCTCTAAGCCCCCTTTAACAAGGCACCCCTCAGATCCTGCTCTTTAATAACTAAGGGGCGGGGGTCATCCGGTGATGTCACCTGGTGAACCTGCCCCCTTATGACGTCATTGACTGAGGGCATGCTGGGTCATTGATGTCACAAGGGGTGGTGTCACCAATTTTCACTGGTTGTTAGGGACGCTGGGCTCTTAACATTGCCTGAGCACAGCAGTGTTAAGGTCCCCTGTCCCTTAAAACTGGAGTAATGCATTGGATAAGTTAGGCAGACGCTAGGCCCCTGTGAGTGCGAGGCCTTAGGCAACCGCCTAATTTGCCTAATTAAAGAGCCGCATCTGCTGCTGTACCATGTACTTGTATGAGGAAGTATCCTGTTCTCTTTCTATTGCTTTCTTTGTGTGGAATCCCTGGTGTTCCTGCCAGTCCCTCTGCTTTCCTATTAAAAACTGACCACACTAAGCAAGAGAACACGGCATTAGTTCTCTAGCTATGCTAGGAACTCAGCTTGCTCTCCTCCAATAATCAGATTTGTCTTGACACATTCTCAGTCTTCCCACGGGCCCCACCTCAGCTCCCGGCGCACACAATTATACTAGCCTGTGTGCTCCAGCTTGAGTATCCTGGCATGCTGCCTATAAGGAAGTCATTTAGGAGATAGATCTCTTCATCTCCATGTCACAGTTTCCCATTTCTTGTTTAGATTTTTTCATGTCTTTTTGCAGATCTAATTGATCGATCATGCATCCACCCCTGAACAGTGGCTTATACAGATGCATCATGTCTTATGTTCAGGACCAAACCTTGGGTAAAGATTCTATTTCTTGGAGGATCACCTTTTTACAATGCCATTATAAGTTGAGATGTACAGGTTTATGGTTCGCAACATGCTTTTTACTATATTTGTATGTACTCCATGCTGCATGCTACTGCATACAGGGCCGGATTAACAGAGGGGCTGATGGAGCTGCAGCTCCAGGCCCCTTTCTCAAGATAGGCCCATTTGCCCCAAAAAAAAAAAAAAAAATTTTTTTTTTTTTTGTTTTTTTTTTTTAGATCGACTTCAGGGGTTGTAGCTCGATGACCAGAGGTCACAGAAACCCCACATTTGGGGGATAGTCAGTTGAAGACCTACCCCACAACCGGTCAAAATATGGGATGGCTATCATTTATGGTTCCGGAGATACGGGCCTGCTTGCACAGCCTGTCAGAAGCTACATACAGAGCAGCCATTATAAATACAAGCTGACACACTGCAGCAGACTGAGAAAAAAAATCATCATTTGTTTTTTGCTAGAAAATTACTCTATGGTGGTCTTTGCAACTTTTTATGTTGCACGGTATAGAGCTGCACGATTCTGGCTAAAACGACAACTGCAATTTTTTTTGCTTAGAAGATAGATCACGATTCTCTCACGATTCGTACGGCATAACATCGTCTTTCACATTAAAATGAAAAAAAAATGGGCTAACTTTACTATTTTGTTTTTATGGTTTTTATTATTCATTGAAGTAGGCAAATGCAGTGTGACATAAAATATTGCAGCAATTGCCATTTTTGTCTCTGCTAAAATATATATAATGTTTGGCGGATCCAAGTAATTTTCTAGCAAAAAATATTGCTTTTTAACTTAAACAAGTGTTGGACTTTAAGTGGTTACATTTGTTGCATTTACACACAGAAGTTTGATCTAAAAAGGAAGTTGGTTACAATGTTTCATGTTGTTTACAAACTTGGCAGACTGCCCGGATATTTTCTTTACACACAGAAGTTTATCCCTTTGATATAAGAAGAATGCGTTAGTTACAATGTTTCTGCTAAGAACTTGCAGACTGTCCAGATATTTTCTTTTGACAGCTGAAAGTCTCTCCATTTGTTATATGAAAGAATCAGCAAACTCTGCATGTTGGGGGGTTGAATCAAGATCACAATTTTAACGATTAATTGTGCAGCTCTAGCACGGTACTGTATTTGCGCAGCAATTTTTCAAACATGTTTTTTTTGGAAATAAACTGTTTCACACATTAAAAAAATACTAAAGTTAGCACGATTTTTTTTTTTTTTTGGTATCCTAAGCGATGCTTTAAACATTTTTTAGGTTAGATGTTAGAGTTACAGAGGAAGTCTAGTGCTAGAATTATTGCTCTCGCTCGAATGATCGCGACGTATGTAACCTGTGTGTATCTGGCTCTGATACTAGCCAGTGCCTACCCAGCTACTGGCTGCACTGGCGTCGCGTGGGGGGGGCCGGGGGGGCTCCTGCACCGGGCAAAAAAATTGCGGGGGGCGAAATCCTTGCGTCCGCGGAATGCGCCGCCGCCGCCTCAGGAAAGGCCGCGGCTTGGGCCTAGCATTGGAGCTGTCGGCCATCTTGGCACACCGGCGGCGGCGCGCCTGGTTGGCTGGTGGAACTGTCTGTCTCCCTTGATGTGGGAGTGGCGGGAAACACCAGCCAACCAGACAGAAGGGCGCGCTGATTGGCCTAGAACATGTGTTTACAGCGCGGCGCGGGCGGCGGCAAGTTTCTCCAGCAAGGTAAGGGGGGGGGGGGGGGTGTCGGTGTAAATCTTAAGGGGTGCTCTGCCTGATCCCCACCTATCCACCTCAGAGCCTGTTATTTTAGTAAGACTGCTGGGACTTGTAGTTCTCCTGGGGCTCATGGAGATTGGAGAACTACAAGTCCCAGCAGGTTATACATTATCATACAATAAGGCTCTGAGGTGGATGGATGTCCGGACACCCATCCATCTCGGAGCCTTGTATTATAACCTGCTGGGACTTGTAGTTCTCAATCGTCTCCTGGGGCTCAGGTGCATGCGATCCACCATCTATGGGACTACAAGTCCCAGCAGTAAGAAAAACTGAACAAAGATGGTGGATTGCATGCACCTGAGCCCCAGGAGACGATGGAGAACTACAAGTCCCAGCAGGTTATAATATAAAGCTCCGAGGTGGATAGATGTCTGGACAGTGACAATTGGTGGCTCAGTGGTGACAATTGGTGGCTCAGTGGTGACAATTGGTGGCTCAGTGGTGACAATTGGTGGCTCAGTGGTGACGATTGGTGGCACAGTGGTGACGATTGGTGGCACAGTGGTGACGATTGGTGGCACAGTGGTGACGATTGGTGGGACAGTGGTGACAATTGATGGCACAGTGGTGACAATTGATGGCATGGTACAGTGGTGGCAATTGATTGGCATGGCGCCCTGTGATTGGGCGTATGTGGTCATGCGCTAGCGCCGGGGGGGGGGGGGGGGGCGAAAAAAAAGTTTTGCCCCGGGCGCCAATAACACTGGTTACGCCACTGACTGGCTGGTGTCTCTCCCCAGCCTGTCCACACACCCTCTCTCCTGCTGACCTGTAGATGGGGGAATCACTCCTGTAGTGTTATTGTGTCCTGCCAGTGAGTACAATGATCAGTGTTGCTATCTATAGCTGGCAGCACTGATTGTTTTTGGAAAAACAGGCTGGTTGTACTCAAGTCGATTAATAGATTGTGCCCACTGTCATACCCTCCACACTCCTCTCCTATATATAGTGCCCACTGTCATACTCTCCACACTCCTCTCCTGTACATAGTGACCACTGTCATACCCTCCACACTCCTCTCCTGTACATACTGTCTGCTGTCATAGACTCCTCTTCTGTACATACTTCCCACTGTCGCACCCTCCACACTCCTCTCCTATACATAGTGCCCACTATCATACCATCCCCATTCCTCTCTTGTACATACTGCCCACTGTCATACCCACCACACTTTCTCTCCTGTACATACTGCCCCATCATACCTCTCACACTTCTCTCTGGTACATACTACCCTCTGTCATACCCCCACACTCCTCCTGTACATACTGCCCACTGTCATACTCTTCACACTCCTCTCCTGTACAAACTGCCCACTGTCATACCCTTCACACTCCTCTCCTGTACATAGTATCTGCTGTCATACACTTCTCTCCTGTACATACTGCCCACTGTCATACCCTCCACATTCCTCTCCTGTACATACTGACCACTGTTATACCCTCCACACTCCTCTCCTATACATAGTGCCCACTATCATACCGTCCACACTACTCTCCTGTACATACTGCCCACTGTCATACCCTCCACACTCCTCTCCTATACATAGTGCCCACTATCATACCATCCACACTCCTCTCCTATACATAGTGCCCACTGTCATACCCTCCACACTCCTCTCCTGTACATGGTGCCTGCTGTCATACACTTCTCTCCTGTACATGATGCCCACTGTCATACCCTCCACACTTCTCTCCTGTACATTGTGCTTTTTGCCGTACCCTTTGCACTCTTCTCCTGTACATAGTGCCCAATGTTAGACCCTCCACATTCCTCTCACTCCTGCACATACTTCCCACTTATATACCATCCGTACTCCTCCCCTATGTCGCTTACCCACAAAAACAGTTCTTTAAAATGATACTGAATACCCTCAATGTTACCAGCTCTAGAATGGACACACTTGTTAGTTCAACTAAAGGAAATCTCAGTTCTCATATTTGTTCTGTCCCATTATTAGAACTTATTTAATGTTGTGATTACTACTGTGATGTACAGAGGAACATCGGGGATCTCAGCTACTTTCCTGACATTACTACTTTTTAGAGGCCCTGGGGTAGGTTATGCCACAATGTACAAATATGCACAGCATATTAGCACATTAGGGTACACTTACATTTTCAGACTGGGCCCTCCATTGCTGCGCTGTGATTCCCACGCATTTATTTATTATTTATAAAAGGCCCCACCAAAATCCTGAGCACCAGGCCCATGATGTTCTTAATCTGGCCCTGACTGCATACCTCCCAACTTTTTGAGATGGGAATGAGGGACACCTATCAGCAAAAGTATGTAGGCATAGGACACACCCCTGGCCACACCCCCTTAAAGGAGAATTGTACAAAAAAAATCAAGATTAGTTAAACCCACAAATGCTTTTTTACCACTACTATTACTTTATATTGGCCTTTGGAAGTTACAAATGCAGCAATTTAGAAATCAGATATAAGGTTTAGTGCTGGAAAACACTTTTTGATAGATAAAAAGTGCATTTTATATACATCTATATAGATCAGACCAAAATGAGGGACATTGAGGGGAAATGAGGGACAGAGGGACATTGCTCCAAATCAGGGACAGTCCCTCGAAATTGGGAGCTATACTACTGCTGTGTGTTTTAGACAATAAACACATCCATATTACATTGTTTTATTGTTGAGCCTCTTCACACACACCTCATCTAAAGTCTCAACCCTCATTTTTGTGTACCAGATCCAGGGATAGAGGTGAATGGTCACATATCATATGCAGTCCCAAAAAAAAAACCCTCTTTCATTTGTCTGGACACGCCCCTGCTGCACAGCCAATCACTGGGAAGTTCAGTGTGCAGCTGCTTCTCCTCCCACCAGCTGTTATGCAGCTGAAAACAAAGGGAATGTGATCACATAAAATAAAGGGGAAAAACATGTTATATTATATTTTTATATCTATACAAAAATATTCTGCCTTTCATTTATTTTTTAACCACTTTAGGACCGCTTAACGCCGATATACGTCGGCAGAATGACACGGCTGTGCGCAATCACGTAAAGGTACATCCTCTTTAAGTGCCCAGCCGTGGGTGGCATGTGCCCGTGACCCGGTCTGAGGTTACGTGACCGCGCCCGCGGGAGCCAATCGCCGCCGGAGTCCCCCGATCGGTGACAGGAACTGAAGAACGGGGAGAGGTGTGTGTAAACACACATTCCCCGTTCTTCACTGTGGCACTGTCAGTGATCGTGTGTTCCCTGATATAAGGAAAGACTATCACTGACGTCACACGTCCAGCCCCACCCCCCTACAGTTAGCAACACATATGAGGTCACACTTAACCCCTACAGCGCCCCCTAGTGATTAACTCCTAAACTGCTATTGTCATTTTCACAGTAAGCAGTGCATTTTTATAGCACTTTTCACTGTGAAAATTACAATGGTCCCAAAAATGTGTCAAAATTGTCTGATGTGTCCGCCATAATGTCGCAGTCGCGAAAAAAAAAGTTGTGTTGATGGCTGGAGAAACCACGTATGTAAAAAAAAATTCTTGGAACCTTATACAGTATTTACCTATACTATGTATCCTGCTCCGTGGGCTTCCTACCCACTGTTATATGGTCACAATGTATCTTTGGTCGGCCAGCATAGCCTTGGACCATGTTTGCCTCAGTTCTGGTGGGATGTTACATTCGTGGTTTCTCCAGCCATCAACACAACTTCATGTATCATTATATTACCCCCAGGTAAGAGTGTTTGGGATATGCTTCTATTCCCCCTCTTCCAACCCATTCCCCCTTGTCCCATCCATGGAATTATTTTGCACTTACCCTCATCATTTCTTATTTTGGTATAGATAACTTGTTTTTAATCGCTCCTGATGATTGGGAATACCCATGAAACGCGTAGAGCTATTCAACGACTGCTACATGCCACTCCTTTGCAGAACTATGTTTAAGATTCCACCGTTTACAGTGTTTACGGCAATCTATAGTCATATATATTTGTTTATCATTTCCAACTGCGTTGGAATATATGTGTACATATAAGAATCACTAACCTGTTATCCAATGTTATTGTTATTGCAGGCATTACCATATTATATTATTATATACCAGAAATCAATAAACATTAATGCAATTTTATTTTCATTTAGCAGTGTACTTCATTCAAAGTCCCACAAATTCCCCCTTTAATCCAATATGCTAGGGATGGAGACATATGAAGTTACCCCTCATTGCCTAAAGTCACAATTTTAATCCCCCTTCTCACTCTAAGGCCTCGTACACACTATCGGACATATCCGATGAAAAACGGTCCGCGGACC